>JARGYV010104552.1:0-39906 GCA_029532675.1 Ornithodoros moubata | reverse complement strand
TATACCCGTGAGCGAGAATACCTCAGGGCTCAGTACGAGGCTCATTGCAGCCGGCCTCTCACCCTGCCCTCCATCCTCGGCCTTTGGGACACTCCTGTCCGCCAACGAACTGCCCTGCGTTTCGTTGTCGAATTCCTTCGACTCACTGGGCTGCTTGACATCCTGTAGCCTCCTTGTTCCGCTCACCATCTCCATCCCCCCCCCTCCTCACCATCATCCCCTCACACTACACCCAATGGCAATGGGGGTAGAACTCTACTCGCCGAGCAGGGAAATTTCCCATATCACCATCACCATTTAATTGTTGTTGTTGTTGTTACATTATTATTATTATTTCTTAGTATTATTCTCTTTGTTCTCCTCTCTCTTTTAACCAATGTGTATGTTGTAGATATTCGTTAATTTTTCTCTGTGCACTCCTTGTGGTCTAATTAATTATTACCGCCAAAGTAATTGCACTTCTTCTGAGTAATCCAATCTAAGTAACTAACTAATCTAATTTAATTAACTTCAAAGCAATCACTTCTGTCTCCTGCACTGTGTGTCCCTCGTGTAAGCAATTTTGTTATTCCACGTGTGCTCAGGATATGCCGCAGAGCATGATTTTCCTTTGCTCAGCTAGTCATCAGGAAAATGAGAAAGTAAGACAAATATAGTGTTCTGTAGTTAATCAAAGCCTTCCCTTAATATATATATATATATAATGAATAAATAAAGAAAAAAGAATGAAGCAGGGCACGCTTGCGCAACGTCTATTAACGAAGCCAGATCCTACATGCTTTAGCTCTGATTACGGATAATCCCCATTCCTTTACTTAATCTCTTCCCTACTACTCGCTTATAAACGCAGAGAATGGCGCCCACGTACCTTATGAGCTTTACAAAGAACATTCTAATGCCCATTGCGCGTATCTTTACACCGCTCTTTAAGCTCCGTTTTGTGTCAAATAGAAGAAAAGCGAACGCCTCTTCAACTTTGAAAGAGGTCCTACAGAAAGATTTCAAAGAGCGCGCATGGATTATTCTCATGCTTTTATGATGGGAAGACAGTGCTTTTTCAATCAATATTGCTGCTTTACTCTGGGTGTAGTGTATCCCAGCGCGCAACGTACCTTTTGTACAGTGAAAGGTGAGAAGGATTAAGAACGATTCATTATGTTTGCGACATAATTGTGCTGGCGAGTTTGAAGAAGCTTATCTGTTTCTGTGTTTTTTCTCTTGTATCTTTTCAGCTCTCTCACGTGAGGACAATATTTTTTACGGCGCACGGATTGTGTTTTTTCACCCACTTTTGTCTTTCGCAATTGTGCACTTGTTTTTTTGTTTTCTTCTTTTTTCTTCTTCTTCTTTTTGATGCGCTTATTTTTGCGCTTCTCATGTTTTGTGTGTTGCAGACGTTAACATGGTTTCTGAGCCGAAGCCTCACCAGGTAAACAGAAAAAGACAGAACTTTGCTGCGGACCCGTAAGTTCTCTTTCTATCGATTTCTAATGTCATATTCTGTGTTTTGTCTGTGCACATTATATTGACCTCTTTTTAATGAGATGTGATGGTGGTGGTTCAGAAAGACAAATAAAAAGAAAAGGGAAATAGAAAACGGAATTCTGAATTTTCATTTGTTTATGATGAGATAATAGCTGGGAATGATAGCGGATTGTTAGCTCACACTCCATCTCGTCAATCGCACATCGTAGAGTCACCTCCGAATGGCCATCATTGTTCGGCCGTACCTTAGGTCTCCTGTTCTGAATGTGGTATTTGTGAGAAAAACACAGGTAGACAATGACCGGCTGTACTGCAGTTACTACTGTGTTACTGCGCAAACAATCTATGTAGTGTAGCTCGGATGATCGGCATTGAGGATTTTTTTTTTTTAGGAAACTAACTATATCTCAAACTTCAGATCACGCACACAGTCGCCGCCAGGGGAATGGGGAAGGAAGTATGGGGAGCATTCACAGAATTTGGGACAGCCCCCTCCTTAATATTGGCTTCTTCTGCGTACACGCTGCCTTCTATCGAAACTATTTATTTAATTCAGCTTCCCTATTAAATACCAGCAGATATTGAGCGCTGTCAAAAAGTATTCACACACCAGTGGCGCGACCGAGTTCGTCAAAGTGAGCCGAGTTCGGCCAAAGTCGTCACTATGCATATAGACTGGGGGGTGGTGGGTTGTAATCCCACCGCCTGTGCTGCTTGGGGTTTTCGCTGAGTTTCCTGAGGGTTTACAGACATATGTCGACGCAGTTCCCCCTGATGCCCCCCTCCTTCCTGCTGTTCTGTCTCCATCATTTTTAGGCTACTCATGACCATGGTTGCCTTAAGACGCTAACACCGAAAAAAAAAAAAAAAGTATCTACATACATGAGACATAAGAAGACTATTCATGAGGTTCTCGCGATATAACAAAGACAAAATCTGTAGCACGCCCAAAACTAAAGAGTTGTAGAGAGTATGATATCAGGGCACGACAAGACAGACGTGGCATAACATTTATTGCAGGCTACCCTGTCATAGGATACATACATTCGTTGCTATTTTATGGCTATTTTTTCGGCATGTATAGAGTCCGCACTGCAGACGTCGATCGAGTTAGCATGAAGCACTGAAGCATGAAGCTGGCACCGTGTGTCGGAGATTTCCGGCGCACGTCAAAAGATCCCCAGGTGAATTAAATTATCCGCAGTCCTGTGGCGTTGCTCATGATCACAGTTGTCTCGCGACGTAAACCCACCAGTGATTATTATTATTATTATGAAGCACTGAAGCATGCTTACGAAACACTGCCTAAGCTATCTTACCACACATTACTCTGTGAGGTGAAGCCATGAGAACTACATGCCACTGAATTGGGAGAATGGAAAAGGTTGAAGACGCCTCCATGGATAAGCTATCCTAACTATGGTAGTACTGAAATACTGAATTACAAAGCAAGTGTTACAAATATACGCAGTTCAAAATTTGGGTGAGGCACAGGGAGCTTGGTCCCAGTCCCGTGGATCTGATCGCCTACGACAATGTATTGCAGCATGATAGTCGAGCGCACCGAAATCTCAGGTAAATATAGTTTGGGTCAGATATTTTTGGGTTTAGCCCGATTTGACTCGGATATTCTCCCCCGAATAAGATTTGTACCAATTCGGGTTAAACCCGATATCTCCTCGAATTGCGATTCCTCTTTTCCGTTGGGACGCCTTTCCTTGTGCCGAACCACGTGTTCGGTTCCCGGAAAGGATCTGTGTGTCAACATGCTTATCACCAGTTATTGTTTGGCTACGCCATGCTGGCCAGGCAAATGACACACACACACACTAAAAAAGGCGATAGCCTATTTTTTCTACGCGCTGTCACTGTCACAGTGCGAGTATTACCACCCTCTCTATATTGTTTATTGTGTATTTCGAAGGCTACAAAATTTCTTTGTACAAGCGTTGGTTTCCGTAAAAAAGAAAAGTGAAAGTTAATGATCGTTTTCCACGCTCGACGGTGTGTTTTATGAGCAGGGTTCTGGTGTTTGTCAGGGGGAAAAAGAAGTGGCTGAGCACTTAGAATGCCGTACTTTCTCAGAATTTCTAGAGTATCTACGTATCTAGTGTAATACCTGTGTTTGGATACACTGCTGCGATTGCGATGCACAGCTGCGAGAGTCAACGACAATAACCTGATAACACCCGGACGCATTGGTAGCGCCCGAATCCCACTCCGAATTACAGAAAAATTGCACCCGATTTTTCCACCCCGAATTCAAAGAAGCCGTTGAACTCGAAAAAGTCGGACCCTATCTATAGCGCACAGTTAGGGCTACAATCAGAATCGCGAATGCAAAAAGAGAGAAGAACGAGAGAAGAAAGAGAGAAACATGTTTGTGCGATTGTTCAGTTCGTCGCATCGGCTGAGCTCGCAAGGTGTCGTCAGTTCCCCTCGTTTTGAAGGGTCTCTCTTTCTCTCGCACACGCACGCAGAAAGAAACAAAAAAAGAAAATTTTAAAAATCCATTGCAATGCAGAATGCGTAACCGTTTTGCAATGATCACAAGATAGTCCCCCGTTGGAGGCCTCCACTCGGGGAGCACTCTTTTCTTTTTCTTTTTTCATCAACTTTCTCACAACTTTTTCTTTTTTCATATTTACTAACTAAATATTTCATTGGCGTACCTTAGTACTTTGTAATTGGCATTTTGGGCGGTGGAGTGATATTCCGAAGATGACCACTCATTGCTGAATGCTTGAGTACTCAGCCATAATGTACACTCTAGAAAAAGAACTTCACCACGTAACACGGCGTAAGCCAGTCCCCAGTCAGAAGGATATTGCCGCGAGGCTCATCAGAAAACCGCCCACAGCGAGACCTTCGACGGCAAGCTGATAAACCTCGATCGCCCCTATGATGATAACATCAGGATCATTCTTGCTCATTCGGTAAGCCACCGGCAACGACGAGTCGTTACTGTCAGCGCGTGACACACTCGCCACTCGACGTTACCAGAAGTTTTCGCACTACCTTTTTAAGCCGACACATAGCCCAAGACGGGCAGTTTTTTTTTTTTTTTTTTTTTAATGCGACTGTGACGTATGTACAAAGTAGTGCACTTAGCGCCAACCGTCAAACAGTATGATGCTTATCTTGTCCAAGTATGCTCCCCCATAAGGTTTTCAAGAAATTTAAGCACTGGAAGATATCATTCTGTTTTTTACGGTTGGCGCTAAGTGCACTACTTTTTCCCACCAAACCCAAGAGAAAATAACAGTGTACGAAACATTCCTCGGCTTGAATAAAGTCTGGTAATAGCATACAGCTGCTTCTGTTCAAGCATTAAGATATCTACATATGTATACTTAAGAGTGTTTACGCGGGCATCATAGCATCTAAATCGTAGCATTTCTCACTGCCACTTTTTCTTGTTCCTTACACGACTGCCCTATCTTTACACGTTGTCAAGCGTGCATCAATTTTTAATTAATCGTGCTGTGTTGTTCCTTTTACGTGATAGGCATACGAGTACTTGAGTACGAGTTGAAGCCAGCTCCTTCCCTGCATTTGCTGACACATGATGGACGCAAAGTGGCGAATAAGCGTACGGCAACAGACGTTACTGCAATAACATGTGCCGTGAGCGCTTGCGTGCGTCAGCGCAAAGACGCTGCCGACAAGTGAAATAGCGGCATTCACGATGGGATCAATCTGAAGTGAAAGCGCGTATTATGATCTTAATCCGTCGTCCATTTCTGCTCCTGGAGCTTGGAGAGCTGGGTCATCCTCGATACTGCATTCAGGGCCGCATGGAGCCTGTTGAGATGGGAAACTTTCGACTAAGCAGTGCAGCGAAAGCATGAAAAGGCCTTTCCTCGGCTCATTCACGCTCCCTTTAGTTCGCGCCTGGTGGATGTATACATTGAGCTTCTTTTCTTTTTTTCTCTCTTCGTCCAGAAACTCATCAGTTACTACGTGGACCTTCCTTTGTGAGCGTTTCAGACTCTTATGTGGGAATGCTTCTCGTGATAGGGCCCATTTCGTTATGCTAGAAGCTGCACAAGCTTGTATGCAATACGACAGGCTATACCAGAAAGAAAACGAGTATGTGCTACGTCCCAACTGCTGCCTACTGATGTGTTTCTTGTGTCCTTCTTCGAAAGGGCATTACATTGTATTAACTGTTATTGTGGAAGAATTAATATTCCGGGATTCTGTACCGAATTTTTGGGACTGTGTCGGTTAACTTTGCATCACTTCGGAGGTGTCTATGCACTTTTGTGGTCGCATGACTAGGTGTGTGTCGCTTTCTCTTAAAAAAAAAATATATAATGAACTTTGAGCTGCATTCTTACAACATGTAAGTGCTTTTCCCGAAAAGTCTCCACAAACATTATTAATCGAGGAGGATCTCTAGAGGAGATGGTGATCTTCTACACGCGTCCCGATCAGTGACGATGCAATGTTCAGGAAAATCAGGTGGATTGCGGAGCCTCTCAATGCGTAGCCTCTGTCCAGGCTTCACCGATGGAATTGACGAAGCGCTGGCACGTGTGGTGGTAGTTGTGCCAGGGGTATGTGGCGCTTAGACAATGAGGCTATAGGGCAGGATCGTAATCAGTCAGTCAGTAGGTATCATGCGTCCAATAAGGAGGTATCAGTCAGCAGGAGGGTCGGCAGCTAGCCACAATATAGCGGTGCAATGCTGGTAAGATGGTGAGGGAGAAGTAGCCAGCGATGCTGGCTAGAAATGAGAGGAGGTTCTCAGCCCTCAAGTTCTAGCACGCGCGTTGGATTGGTACCTCGTCGTCGTCGTCCACAGTCGCCACAGATCCGCTGATGATCAGAAGAGCTTCGAATTTCCACCCGCGTCGTAGTCAAGGTTACAGGATTTTGAAGGCTGCTTCCTTCGGATTCAGGGGATGGTTTGAAAGTCTGGACCAGCTTGAATGTTGGGTTTCTATGTGTAATGAAAGAAAAAAGAAAAAAAATCGAAGTCTTCTGGTATTACACTGTGCAGCAATTATTGGGTCGAATACATGCGCCTGCGAGCAATGTCATTTCGAATGACACCATTACTGGCCTTGTTGTTGTCTGAAGGAAAGATGCCACAAAAGGGCTGCATCTTTTTTCATTCGTGAAAGCTCAAGCTGGAGACAAGTATGATGCCGAATTGTAGAAATCTGTGCTGGATACGAGCTGCTAAGCTGTCCCGTTTGCTTAACCCATCCCGTCATGTCATTTTATAAAAACGGATTAGAAACTACAAAGAAAGTCATGTCGTTTCCTCTGGCTCTAAGTGTACCAAGACAAAGTCGCTCCCTTGAGGTCACCAAAAATGCGAAGCAGTCTGTAACAAACCATATTACTGCTACTTCGCCTGCGTAGTTATCTTGATTTCGTATTTTGATAAGTGTGACTTAACCGAAATAAAAAAAACAACAACAAATGCTGTTGTCACTTGAGGTAAGAGAGTGAAGAGGGATTCAACGTGCTAAGCAAGACTAGGGACTTTTTTTTTTTTTTTACACTGTTCGTTTTATTTTTTCCTCTATTCTTCTTTTCTTCTTTTTTTTCGTGTTTGTTGCTTTGTAAGGAATCCACTAATTGCTCTTCCTCCCCTCTCTCTCCATTCTCTTTCGTGTGCGTCGAGCCTCTTGTGCTGTTGCAGTTTTGTGGACCGTTTTGGTCCTCGCATCGCTATGTCTCTCCGTTAATTAAAATACGGGAGAGTGAATTAAATTCGAATCTTTGCGAGTGAAGGAATACGACGCGGGAGGGTCTTTATGCGTGCCGTGCAAAGCAAGGCAAATTAGTAAGAAATGAGCACAAGTAAGCCGTGCTGGGCCTCATAGCTGTTCGCGCTGATGTTCATTTGACGCCCCGTTGGCTGATTAAAATTGGACAGGACTTTCGTCGCTATCTTATAATTGCGTGTCGCAAATAGATAAGCCGGTTAGTCTAGGTGCTTTGCCTTTTCGTGCCCGAGTTGAAGTAGCGTGATATAATTAAATCTCGCAGAAGCGCACGCATCCCAGCTCCATGGGAATGTTGAATGGTAACAGTATGGACGTGCAGTGGTAGCGTACTCTGTAGTTCGTTAATTGAAAACAGTTCTCTCGAAAAACGCACCTTTCGTGTTATTCCGCTGATTGTATTGGTGTCTAATACGAATAGCACGGCGCAGCGCTCCGGAGCTTTCCTGTAATCTATGCGTTTCTATACTATCTATACAATCTATACTATTAGTCAAACGATGCTTGAAAGAACTTGGAATTGAGAACTACGCTCTGACACCGATATCGTAATGATAATAAAAATAATAAATTGCTATTCTTCGCCCGCTGAAAAGGAATTAGCTGAGCGGGCCGCCTAAGCTCAGACACTTTGTGTCAAAGGGCTCGGCACCGGAGCCTGTGTACACCATAGATATGCACTTCAGTAATAACAAGCTAACTAATAATTAATTAATTAGACGTAGTGTACATATACTTTTGTCAGCTTAACTGAACTGCTAAAAAGATTTCTTTCCTTCTGCTTTCTTTCTTGAGCCCCTATTTAGCATTATCTCGAGCGCCCTGTATATCTTAGCACGAACTCATAGCAGGAGCAATAAAGCTCTTCCCTAGATGCAGCGCACGTTCAACTTGAATATTCTCACCGGGACCCTCGTTGGATAGGCAGTCTCATCTCTTCAGGAAATGGCTCATCTTCCCTGTCTGAGACCAACTAACCGAGATATTCTTTAGGCCAGGCACGAAGATTGCGGCCTTCATAAATAGAAGTGAGACCGTGCAGCGAGCTCTTTGTTCCATCTTTTAATTGAGAGGGGCGTTCTTTGTTTGGCGCTGATGATGGCCACGTGTCAGAGGGCAGGATGAAGCGGGCCGTTCAGATGAGCATGCTGCCGTCACGGGCATTTACTAAATTCTCTGCGCCCGAATTCCTCTTATGAATAGCTGGTTGGAATTCACCTTCTCGGCAGTGCATTCTTATTTGATGCTGCATACCCTTCTACCTTCTTTTTTGATTGCTGCCACTCTTCATCGTGATAGCATTCCTTCTATATTTCTTTTGGGGGTTTGATTTACCACTTTCGGGGTTGCTGTGTTTCGGATGCATGCGCTACAGTGCAGGTGCATTAGAGCTTCCTTTACGCTTACTCTCCTCAGAGCTCTTTGCACCCTGACAAAAGTAATGACACCGCAAAATTAGCCGCTTTTGCTTTTTCTTGGAATATTGAAGTTCAGTACGCTTGTAACTAAATGACGCACGAAAACACACTATAGTACGAAGATTAGATCAAGCATTTATTTACTTATTTACAAGATAATGTATACATAAGTAGAAGCATACGGCAGTCGTTGTCTTGGCACGAAGAAGGAACTGATACGTGATCAGCAGATATACAGCTAGAGAAGGACTTGCTTGCCCGCATTTGCCGCATTCGTTTCTTCTAGAAGGCGAAGGTTGCAGCCGAGTCAGGCTCCTAGGAGATGAAAACTTCGATCGACTAGTCTGGCACATGACAGCTATAAGAAAGTCCAAGTTATAATGCCAAGAGCAACCAGAACTGGCTACCCTGATGTTTTCAGTCACAAAAAAACATCAAATAAAAATGCAGACACAGAGAGTCCAACGACCAAGGACGCCAAGGACCAAAGAACTAAAATGAACAGCAAAGCTCAAACATTCACCTTGTGGATTTTCGTGTTTTTGTAGCTACAGCCTCGAGGGCCCTGAGAAGTAAAGACCTTAGCCCTGGTACGTGTTCGCGAATATACTCAAATATGCCCTTATTCGTCAGATGTCTTTGATAGCCGGTTTCAGCTGTGACCAGTCTGCCGTCTAACTTTGCGCGAGCATTCCAAATGACAAACTGAGGCGCCACTGACGACAACTGAGCCGTGGTCACCTCTCAGCGGTGTTCATCTTCAGCGGTTTCTTTTGTGGTGCCTACTAAATAAGTGTAATCAACGTAAATGAGACATTATCGAATTATGTAATATGTGGGAAAGCGGACATGCTACTACGGTTGCGCGTCTTGCAGCACAAGCACGTTTTTCAAACCGTGGCATTATTTTGCGTAGCCTCTTTAACAGACATACAAAGGATACAAATATACTCAAAAGCGTATAATTTCCTGAATATATCTTTTGCTTCGGCCAAACTCACGGTCACCAAGATTCCACTGTGTGCAGTGACTCGATCATTTTCTCCATCCTTTCAAAGGAATGCCACTAAATTTACGTCCAAAGACTACGCCTCCTACGCGCACGAGGATTTATTTCCAAGCTCACCGTGGTACATTTAGATTAATTATGAAACAGGGAACGTGCCTGGCTTATCAGCTAACTTGCAACTGCCATTTTTTAACTACCTCTGGCGGAGTGCGTTCTGTGTGCGTACAAAGGGAATGTTAGAACACTCTGTGAGCCTCGCAAATTATAGCCATTCCAGCGGCCACGATACCACGGTTGCTAGGTGACTTGTCAGCTCCAATGGAATTCGAATGTTCCCCAATCAATTATCCAAAGTACAAAGGGTCTTCCTTGTTTCGATCACGGCTATTAAACTGGCGGCAATTTAATTTGGTGACACTCAAGGCTAAATTATCATTGCTACCGCGTATGTGTGAGCCGCAAATAGAGTGTGAAGGCGAATAAAAGTCATGATCAATGTTTTCTCTTTTGGAGTGCGGTGTTCCATGAAATTCGCCGCAAAGTGCCTGTACAGAAACTTTTTGGTGGGCCTTATGGGACGCGTTTAACCTTTCTTATCGTCAACGAAAGAACAAGGAAGTGGAAGAAAAACGTATGGTGCAGTAAGTGTACGAGTTAAAGTAGCTCGGGTAACAGCCCTTGCTTCGTAATTCTACTTAACGACATATCCGCAGTTGCGCCCACGTTCTGTCGTTTATGGACAGTAGTGAATCACGTGTGGCCACGCCATTTTGTGGACATAGAAACAGGAACTTACTTTGGCACTTTCAAAAGGCCGTTCGGCTATCTTTGTCGTTCGACAACGAAGGCTCTAACAAGCTCTAACGGCCCGGACTGTCAGCCGCTGCGATTACAAGACAAGACCTTTTATTCTTCCTGTGGTGTCCATTAACAGTTTGAAAGAACCTTAAGAAACGGCACACCTTGTCCAGTCAGTAGAAGCAGTCGTGAGTAAAATGCATGAAAAACAATTCACAAGAACACAGTAACGACAGAGGAGGAAAGCTGTGTACAGAATTCCGTTTTCGATTACCTTTTATATCTGAGGACTCTCGAATTAACACGTAATTCAGTAATATTTTGATAAAACTTGTTCTCTCTCTCTCTCTCTCTCTCTCTCTCTCTCTCTCTCTCTCTCTCTTTATTTTTCTGTACACTTTCGCTTACTGGTAGGGAGCTAAAGTGTAGTACATTCCACGCTGATTAAACGCCCATAGAAATACGCAACAAGTCTAAGGAATGGGACGTACTAACACGAGTTTCGGGGTCTTCACACGTGTTGCACAAGAAGAATGCCGTCGCTACACGGAGAACAATAGCTACCGGGCTATTCACCGCTCACGCAGAGTGCTCCATCATGAAAATTTGTTTTCCGCGTGGCCCTGCTGTTCTCTTTTCGTCGGTTATACGCTGGCATTATACGTTTACTCGCTCAGCTGGTCTGTCCTCTCTGAACGCGCCTCTGTACGACATTTTAACGTCCTTTTTCTAACATAGCCAGGTGTGCGCGCTCTAGCACGACGCTTTGTTATTCACGAGACATTAGGTAGCGGGAAGTACAGTCTCGCGGCAGATGATTAAGGTCACATATGCTAGAACAGCGATCTTTCTTAAAGGATTCGCGTTCTTGTCTTAAAATGACACTCAGAAGGGTTTTACAATGTACAGACTCTTTTCTGTTTTGTATGCATTTCCCTTCCTACTTTCGTGCCATCCACTTATTTTAATGAATTTATGACCACATTAAAAGTGCGGATAACCGCCTGTCTAGCAACAGAAAAATCCCAAGCTGAGTAGCCAAAGAGCAATCCTTATGGAGTGTTCACACATTTCCTCTGTTCAAGAATATTAAAAACGAATCTCGCTGAGTCGTTTACTAGCGATTCTTGAAGCGCAGAATGCTTTGTCTTTTTGTCTGAACGCGGACTAGTCTTGTAAAACGAGAGTGGCGTCCGGGATCCTTCACTCCGGGGTGTCTCCTTTAAAGCGTGCTCTCTCTGCAGTTCTCGCAAGTATGCAGGAGAAAGCTACCCAGCATTTGAGCCGGTCTGGTTGAGGACTCATGTTATTAAAGGGTCCGAGACAACTCGCAGGCTAACTGTTTGATTTTTAGAGTACAAGCAATAAATTGGGCACATCACTCTCACCGCCGCCGTTGTTTTCAAAATCCAGCTGCAAAAATACTTTCTCCCTCGCCGACTGCTTATTTATCGGGAGCCGCCATATTTTACCGAAACTGCGTAATATCCACTCGCTGAACGGAAATGACGTGTGCTCGCTGAGCTCCTGCCATGGATTTCTGGCTACTGGTGGTTAGAATGCACGAATCACCACGGTGGGCCTTATGTGCCTAAGTAGCCGGTTCATCAATACAAAGAGCTTGTGGCTATAAAGGGCCCGAGACAACACATTTTTCTTGAAGATTTTATGGTTGAATATTGAAGGAGTAAAATATAAAACATTCCTGCAAAGTTTCGCCACGATTGGAAAGGTTGTTTCCCTATAAATCAAGCGCTCCGTAAAGCGCTGGGCAGCTCCTCCTTGCCCTCCGGGGAAGAAAGGTTGTGACGTCAACGCTTCCTTGGTACACTTGTCCCCCTGACGTCATAACGTAGTATTGCCGTACTGGTTTTCCCATAGTTTGAATTCATTTGTAATTTGCCAAACAATTTTGATAAACTGCTCTTTCTGACCAGTGATTAAAGCCATTGACTCTTTACTGATCTTGCTAAACTTTTCTACCATGAACCAACAGGTGATCAGCGCACTCAAGCCATCACTAGCCAGAAATCCATAGCACGAGCTACGAGCTCGTTTCCGTTTAGCGGGTAGGGTTTACGCATTTTCTGTAGAGTATGGCGGCTCCCATAAATAAGGATTCGGGAAGAAGGAAGGTAAGGTATTTTCAAAGCTTAATTAAATAACAACGGCGGCGTTTCCAGCGGTAAGATTGATGCGTGCCATTTATTGCCTTCAGGACTTTCACTGCAAATGAAAATCAAACAGTTGACCCGCGATTTGTGACGGGCCCTTTAATTATAGACCACAAACAGCCGTTCATCAAGATTATTTCACGAATTACAAATGAGTTAAAAAGATGTGAGAACCATTACTGTGATACTACGTTATGCCGTCAGAGGGACAAGTGTTCCAAAGTAGTGGTGTCTTCACGGCCCTTTTCTCCGTTAAGGCGAGGCGGGTGAAGAGTAGCCGCGAGGCTCAATACGGCGCGCTCGATTTAAAAAGAAACTACCGGGCCAATCATTGCGAAACTTGGCAGGAATGTTTTATATTTTCCGCCTTTCAGTATTCAAGCAAAAAGCTTTGTTGTCTCGGGCCCTTTAAAGAGCGACCAGAGCAAACGATCGATGGCGAGTCGAGTATTATTGCTCAGACTTCGCATTTGAGTACGATGTTACCAAAGAAGGCAGGTTGTTCTTGCACAGAGGCGAAAATCGGACGGTGCGTGGCTGGGCTGCGCGAGGAAAAAAGATGGTGCCTTTATCGATATGAGTAGTGCGTGTGTTTAGGTACTTCACCTGCCAAAGCTCATTGTGTGACACCATTTGATGCAACTTCTAAGTGATCGGGTGCCAAAGGCTACCATGACCTTCTAGACGCGTTTTGCTATCCTGCATGTGAAAAACAAAATGAGTTTACTCCCAGTCACTCTGGCGTAGTTATACATAACTTCATTTCGCATTGCGCGCGGTAGAATCAATTCTGTAAAATGACCAAACAACGCTTTCAACACGCTCAAAACGCTTTCAACTCGTTTTAATTTCATTCATCCAATCCTTTCGTCTTCCTGCAGCTGCTGATTTATTCACTGCATAAAAACGCGGGCCCTTGGGGAGTGCGCTGCTCCTATACGCGCTTTCCCACTCTAGCACGAGTAAACGGAGAAGACGGAGGGATCCGAAAAGCACTTTTCTTTTTAATTTTTGTCGCAATGGCGGCAAGATGTCACCCAGCGCTACTGTGTAATGGTATGGTATGGTATATACATGTATAGTCGCTCTGTACTGTGTAACCCTTGCTACCTCAATAAGTGAATGTACGAGGAGTCTTGCGAGAAACTATATTTTCCTAGATGTGTCTTACCGATTACTGTGGATTTCTTGCTCATAATTGAGACCTGAGACTTCCTAGGTGTACACCACGAGCTAATAGATGGCAATATGTGAACCTCTGCCGCAAGAAACTGCGGTTCTCGATACTGGGACGACCATTTCGACAGCTACTTCCGAACCAAACACTAATGGCGGCAAACAAAGCACTTTGGCGGCATAAATCACTCCCGTGTCGAACCCGTATACAGTTATCATGAGAGTGGAAACGAGTCATACACAATTCCAAACTCTTTCTCTTTATTATTCACGTGTTATTTAAAACCCACTTAAAAGTTCTAATGGTATGAGTCGAGCACGCAAACGGGGAAACGCACCCTCCACCTGCTAAAATAGCGTAACTCGCGTAAAGTAAGTTATATTTAGCTCCCTTGAGCTCCAAATTAGCTTCTTCATAACTTAAAAGCTGGACCCAAAACAGACGTAGTTCTATTTTCACACTCGCAGCGCGTCCCTGTGTGCTCCCGGAGTATCTCTGCGGCTATATACCTTCTCTGTTGTTCATATTTATGTTGTGCTGTTAAGGTGCTGAGTTGACTGCAAACAGCTGCGCGCAACCAGATGTCGACTTGAACATACGAGTACCAACCCAGCACTAACCTGATACTAATGAACCTAAATTAACCTTAAACAGGGTGTGTGTTCTGATCCCTTCCGTGACCTTAAACGCAGCATGCAGCAGACTGAGTATCTGGTTACGGCAACCAATACTTCGTAGCAAAAGCTGCGCTGCTTTTCGACATTTCTTTGTATAAAAGACGAGCTTTAGGCGAAGATAATTGCTGCACATTGAACCTGCGAGCAAGGGAAATATTTCCATATAAATGTAGCGTCCTGAATCCGCTTTAGTGCGTGTCATTAAGGGCTGTGACGGTAAGTGTTACCGCATACGACGCACTGCCATTGACAAATGGGACGTTGTAATGGCTATTTGGCATACCTCTCAAGCAAACATCATTCCGCTCAATTAGAGACGAATTCACGATGTAGATTAGTCCGAACGCTCTGATTCAACGTGAAGCGCAGCCAAATTAGGGTGAACCTTTCTCCTGGTAAGACACGGTGCCAGGTGAATTGTCCTACTTGAAACGCCTCAATGATCTGCCTTGTGCTCAACTCTGTTCATATCTAATGCGGTTGTGTTGTCCGATAAATGGTAAAAAAATATTCTTAGTCACTCCCATCATGAGGCTTTATCGCCGTTATCAACATTTTTGCCACTGAGATAAGTGGAGAGATTAAGGCAGTGCTAGAGTGAGTAATTTTAAACTTAGCTGAAAACTTCGGCGGTACGTATCGCAGAACTGTGCTCGTATGCATTTCAGGCAATATGCATCAGATCAGATCAACATTATTTCGGCTGATATGGTGGAACCTCCCTGACCCTTCTCCTGAGCCATTGGCCATAGGTACTTTTCATTTACACCGTAGAAATGTGGTATATATTTACTTTTTATGTAACACCCACATACATAGCAACTAGTAATAGGTTTTGCAGAAGGTTTTAATGGTGCCGCTTTACTAATATTCAACAGTATTAGTGAAAAAAAAAAAAAAGAGGTGAGGCTATCACGGGGTGCTGGCAGCTAGAAGCCCGTAAAAATTAACTGTTTTTACAGTGTACCTACACACGTTGGTCTACTGCCCGAGAAACGTAATGCACACTGGAAGCATCGGCGAGAGCGCCCTATAAGAATAATCATCTGACACAAAATAGAATGGTTTGACAGGGTAGGCCTTTTTTTTTTTTGCGCATTTTTATTGCAGCTGTGTTTCCACTGACGTCATCGCTTTCAGGAAGCGAAACTGGTGCCAAGGGCTTTGAAGCTGTGCCAGATTGTTTGTTGTGACGCTGCAGAGAACTGACGTATTAACCCTAGAACACTATCTTCTTCCCCTGTCTCCCTTTCTGTCACAATTACTGTGATGACACCAGTGTCGACGAGATCCACGTTAAACAGTGAAAAATTATCTGCCTTCAAACTAGTTCACCTCCGAGCTCACATCCAGCTGCATACGGTACTGAGAGCATTCAAAGCGATCCCGGCCGCTGAGTGTCTCGTCGTTCGTTCTTGCTTTCACGTCTCCTACCGACGACAAATGTTCCCTTTGAGCATAGGCTCACTGTTTAGGAATCGGTAGAAGTTTCAGAGAGTATTTAGCAAACTTTGTTCGCATCCCTCAATTCCGCACTTCTTTTATTGCGATTTATTGATACAACAATGTTATAATAGTCTTGTGCTCGCACGGCGTGGAGTATCGTCATGTTGCAATTTCTCTGCCTTCCGCGAAAACTGTACCTTTCGTACCTTTTGAAGACGCGCGCTCCAGACATGATGTTCCCACCACATACTTCAGTAAGGCATGTGGAAAACTTCCGGCGCAGATGTCTTCAACTTTACAAGAAGCTTAATGCAGTTCACTTTTGCACTCCGACCAGGAAAAACCAGACCACGGTCTCTGACCGCGCGTCCACTTGTACCAAATGCTGGGTCACATTGATTCGTTTTCGAATCATCGCGTTAACGTTCAGTGTAACTGTAAACGTTAGGACGCAACCGTTTAGTTTACATTAATGCGTTACTTAATTGCATTTCTCCAATAGGCGACTGAGATCCGCAAGACCATCTGGGTAGCAGCTGTTTCAGACATGACTCAGTGTAGCCATATTCGTGGTTCGGCTAGTTTTCTTGATGAAGTCTTGATATGTGTTTCTATTTTCAGATTGCTTGTCTTCTGCTCTGGAGACCCCACACAGTCTATTCATTATCGTGAAATAGTAATGGTGTTGTGTTTGTGTGTATTTGAAGTAGTGAATAGTGTCCTACGTGTACATCCAGTAAGCGTGAACTGTTAAGAAAACTTCACCGACAGCCAGTCGCCACATGATATTATTCAATGACTTCATTTGTTTACAATGGTAGGCGTACACCTTTCTTACACCGCGTATGTTTTATGAGCCTCACCATTGAAGACTAGCTGACCCAGGTTCGGTGATCTGCTCTTGGATTACATTCATTCCGTTGATTTTGCAGGCAGCGTAATGACTTTCAAGATCCCGTAAATGTAACCGTAATTCACTTACGTTTCATGAGTAATCTTACAGGCTCTGATTCACGGAGCGTTCAATAAACCCGTCATTGCGTTGCAGCAAACTCCGTATCGTTATTTTCCGGGTCCATCTGCCTTGCTCGCCTTCGGAACCATCATTCCCATAAACCTGACGTTTATGTGATCTCCAGTGTATTGCCCCTGCCCTTCGTTTCGGCAGCTGGTATCTTTCCGTCTTGGGAGCAGTTACCTGTGCCGATCATCAGGGTCTCGGAATTTTTCCTGATCGAGCGTTCGAAAAGGGAGGGGGGGCAAGCAAGGAAGTAGGCCGCGTAAGCGTTCGCCATGTCGGAAATAGAAATGTAAGAAGGCAGCAATGTTAAAGCAGCAGCACGCTTGAGTTCACAAGCGTTTTTCGGGTAGGTACTAATCAGTCATCACGCGTGCCTGGAAGTTATTTTAACACTTGTACCAACGCCAAGGCTCAAAGGAACAAGGTGAGGTCCCGTGCCCACGTAACCATAACCCGCCCACTGATGCCCGATTAGTGTCCCAGCATCCGCATACACATTGAAGCGCCCAGGACTGGTTGTTTTGTCTCAAGCAGCGACCGTCGCATTGGGACACAATTTGGGCACATCTTTGAGCCCTGGGGGACCTCACGGTTTCCCTAAAGGCAGCTCTGCTTCGCTTGAATCTCAGACAGACAAATAGATGCATATCCTCGTCACTACTAGTGCAAACCGTTGTTTTCGTCGTGTGCGGGCGTAACAGAGAAGCTCCTATTTGTTGTAAACTTCTGCAGTGATTCACAGCGAATAGCTTGCTTGTAAGGGCCTCAACTATGGACTGCTGCATGGGGAATCGATTGACACTCAGGTAAACTTAGGTAGTGAAATAGGTTTTAGAGAAGACAGCAAAAAGTATCGGCACACATATTTGAACGTTTAACCACTAGTTGAACTGTGCCATTAGTGCGTTCCGTCGTGCGTTCTTCGACCTTTGCCTGTAGTGACAAAAGGTAGAGCACCTGTAACTTGCATGTCTGTTATAATTCGGATAGCCGAGCAGATTAGATATCAAAACCAATCACTCATACCATGTGGGTCCCATGTGCCATTTCTCAGTGTCCTGTCGGAAGCTTCCAGCGGCTGCAAAGTATTTGTTCAGTAAATTCCGATCCCTTTCTTTTCAAGCTCAGATATGTGTAACTGGAGTTGGGTCCCGGGAGTTCTACAATTGTGATGTTCTGTCATCCCGAAATTTTGTTTTCTCTTTTTTTTTTTTTTTTTGCAAGAGGTCCTTGCAAAACTTGAGGTCTGAAACGTCCAGCGCTGTCATATATTTTCGAAAGCCGTCTTAACGTCTAGAACTGAAGAAGTCTTCCTTCTCGGCGACGGTCCACGCCGCACGTGCTACAACTTTCTCTCCTTTTCACTCTCCATGAGTGAGGAATGCTGTGTGTGTTGTGCCGTCCAGCGCAGAAGCAGAGTAGGTGTTTAGTTGTGCAGCGAGCTTATGGCACAAAAGTTTGTTGCCGCCTCGAGGATAATACGCTTGACGGGCATTGCTTTCTGTGATTTTCTGCAACAACGCGATGTGCAGTGACAACTATATCGTTAGGAGACTTAACATTTTTTTCCCCAATGTTGTAACCGCAGGATCGCATGCTTTTATTTCTTGTATTCACGTGCAAAATAAACAACGTGAGCAACTTAAACCAAAGTACTCGAGGTTGGCACTTGCTACTCGTGAGTCGTGAGAGGTGAGTAAAACATAACAGTGAATGTCAATTTTTAGAAAGCTATGATTACATACAGTATAATAATTGATAAAAGGTCCACGAGCGGAGCCCCGCCAAGAAGGCACGATAGACGTCGGAGTAGCTACTTGCAGTAATTCTTGCGCAGTTGCCATGGGCACACATATGCACACCATGGCAGATACCCCCAAAAGTGCCGCGAGATTTTCACTGCTCAACCAATCTCGACAGTGGTGACTCTTGCATTCTGCAACAGGAAAGATCCCGAAATTCCAGTGCCTGAAAACAAATCTATGTGTGATGCTTGAGAGAACGTTTTCGAAAATGATGTAAATATCCACGGTGGAAAAAGAATAGGAAAATAATTTTTTTGCGCGAATTTGCTGGTTTAGAATACATGCAGGAAAGTTAACGAAAAACAGGTTTCAACAGCCAAGAACCATGTAGATTGTAGAGTGTATGTAACTCAGGTTATCAGATACAAGCGATAATTTATATTTTTGATTTTTTTCTTTGTGCAGTTATTTCTTCAGTATTGTACGGTAGACGCTGTTTCATGTACTCATATTTTCTCCCAAAATATATTTGCCAAAATAAGAAGACTGTGTGCAACCTAAAACTTTGCCTCCAGTGACCTGCAAACCGCACCTGCAGCAATCTTGTAACGTGCTCAAATTAACTGAAGCCACGCATACTTCCATAATGAAAAAAGTTTGAGCTTGGCGGCACGTTGGTTTCCACCAACCAAGCCTGGCATGAAGGATGACATGCATACCGTATGATCGCGCCAGTGTGAATAAAAGGAGAATTCCTGATAATGGTTGCATAATATTATTTGCGCTTTATATTATATGGTTCGTAACAGATAAGAGACTCTCTTGTAGATGTAGCGCAGTTATTCAGACTTACTTCGTGGCCGGGATTATCTTTATTCCGCGATAGAGGAATTCGAGACCGGGAGTTGCGACTGAGGATATCGAGGACCTCTCTCTCAGCATGGCAGAAAGTCGCTCAGTAACTCATGTTACCAATCGTGTTTAGCAGAATCTGAGACGGACGGGTAGAGCTCGTGCCTCGTGCTTTGAGTAAAAACACTTGTGTCGATGTGTTCGTGGACCAGTAAGGGGGAACATGGACATATCCTTGTATGATATCTCCTATAGAGGAGTATATAATCTAATATTCCCTTTATTCAGGATGTTTAAGTTACGCCATACATAATGTGCTAACATGCGTTGTGAGAATATTGCCACGCCTCGTCTATTGTGGCGTCAACACTTCTGACCACTTTACTTAAACATTATCAGTATGCAGGGCGCCACGGATGCACTCCTATTGGGTTTTTCATGAGCAACAACACAGTCTCATATCATTGGATAGGGGAATAGTTAGTGGGTTTGGTGTCACCTTGTATTCGAAATCTCTTTTAAAAGTCACGGAATGATTGTGTTTGTCTTACACAGTCAAACCTCGATTTATGAACGCTTTTCATTTCTCGGGAAATCATTCATAAATCGAGGGCTCGTAAAATACTGGTTTAAGGTATGCGAACATAAATATTTCTTTAAAAAACAGGAAATCTGCTAAACTACGTTTTATGTGCCCAACTACTCTGTAATTGTGCTCTACACTATACTCTCTACTGGATTTATCCAGTTTAAAATAAATCATAAAAATCTCACGCTTGACAACGTTGACCTGACAAACCGTAGCCCCCATCAGTGTTTCCCCGGCAAATAACGCATTTGTCGTGCGTTGTCGGGGCTGACCTCTATCTCCTAGAACCACGGGGTGCTTCCATCCCAGACACGTGGTATAAACTGACAAGCAGTGCGCCGTCAGTCCCCACATCCTCCTTCCGAGTAAAGTATGAATTACCTTTGTGTAATGCAGTGGGTTTGGGATACTGCAGTTTGATCTTCGTTATTTGTAATCACTCAGTATATTGAAGCACTCCCATTCCTGTGCGTTGACTTATCCCCTGGACGCCTGTGCTGGATCTGTTCATAAATCGAGGTCAGAAAGGCTTATGTATTTGGGGTTCGTTCCCTGACGATTCGTTCATAGTTGGATAGATATATAGATGTCGAGGGTTCATAAAACGAGGGCATAGTACACGGGAGAACCTTCGTTTCTTGTGGCGGTGTTCATAAACGAAGGGAATTCATAAATTGAGGGTTCATAGTACGTGGTCAGCCTTAGTGCGCTGGGGTAGCCTGGCGCCAACAAAAACAAATCCACAAAATAACCTGTTACGCCAGCTCTGTATCGAACACTGATTCTGGCCTTGACAAAGGATGCAATGTTTTGCGCACACTGTTGGACTGGTTTGTACCCAACGGACACAATACACACACGCACAAAAAAAAGAACATAATATAGTGCATATGCGTATTCTGAACCTTTGATTTGAAATCAGCCTTTGTTCAGTATGTTGAATTTGAAATATTTATGTTAGAAAACAAGTTTAGCAGCAGCATTCCACTGCTAGGATATGAAATAAGGCGTATGCGGACAAGCCTTTAATTAAGATGTGTGCCCGCTGGCTAACGTCCATTCCTTACAGCCTTTGACCATAAATGACATTTATCCTGAATCCTTTTAGGAGCGAATGTATTAGAGGACTGCACATTCAGTAAACGAAGACTTCGAAATTATCCAAATTCGTCAGAACATGAATTCAATATATTTATGGCCGAGTTAAAAAAAAAAATCAAATGAAACCATGCAGGAAATAAAGCATGTTTCTGAGCATTTTTTAAGGCATCTTTCTGAGTATTATTGTTGAATATTAAACTGTTTCTTGCCTTTGTCGTATCTGAATTCTGCGGAGTGTACGCATCTGATCACGATGCTTGTGCTTCAGTCTCTAACAAGCAGAGATAACTGTGCAGTTTCGCCTCCCCACGGCAACTGGGCTCCCCTGTGAAGCGTGCGCGAACGGAATTGGTGAGCTATCGTGCTGGTGGAAGCAATAAAGGTGTCATCAAGAAGAAGCTGCAGACGTATGCTGATCCGGATATCCTCATCTGCGGAAATTGCCGTGAGGTATTCCCAGGATTGCAGAAGCTACTGGAACACAAGCGCCATCGATGCAGGCTTCGTTTCACCTGTCGCTGTCAAGCAAACGGCATGCTTCCACTGGAAAACTCTATTGGTCAGTAGAGAATGTTAGTCTTCTTTTTACACTGCACCATGTCCCATATAGTAACTTGAAGAATAGTACAGCGGCAGATAATGTCCAGGGTATAATCCTGATTGGGTGTTCGTCTTCATCTGGTTCTGATTCTACACAACTTTCTACGACGTTTCCCACCAATAGGCGGTGTTCTCCTCCAATAGTGATGTATCCTCGTAAAGTGGCCTATATACTTACCTGCAGATGGCTTTGCTGTTATTAATAATGTACACTTCACAGTAAACCTGTCTGTAATTACGAGACAAGCTGTGGACTCCTTTTCCCACGATGTTATAAGCCCGTACTTGATAGAAATAATGAAATAGTGCATACATGCTACGCAGCGCGTTTTATGGATTCATGGAGTATTATGAGAGTATTAACTGCAGTGTCGGCTTGCTTACCTAAAAATTTAATAAAGCAGTCGTCGTTTGTAATTCGAGAACCCGTAATGCACATGGGATCCACGGTAATCATTCTACGTGCCCGGTAAATAGCGAAGCACTATGTTTTACACTTGCGCAGATACACCCTCGCCTGTCTGTGCACAATGCCTCACAAGATGCACCAGCTGGTGGGAACTGGTCTGCCACGTTGAAGGAGCACATGGGATATCAGTTTATCATCACAGTTTGGAGACATCGCCCAGCTCTGTAAGTACCATGCTATGCTGCCTCTACGTTTGAAAAGATAAATACAACGTCGAAGAAACGAGATGTATATACAGTATCAGTAGTAGCAATAAATAGTTGTAGTAGTTGTAGTTGTAGTTGTAGTTAATAAATAGTCTTAAATAGTCTATAAATTTTCCTGTTAGGTGCTTGTTGCTCCATCTTCTTCTTCTTATCGTATTTTACTCCCGTGGTCGTCCGCACCAGCTTTTGTTTGACTATATATATATATATATATATATATACATAAGAACTGTGGAGGAGGGGGTCAGGTGGATGCGTAAATATATAGGCAAATAGAACAATGAAGCGCGGACAGGAATATCGTGGAAAACTTTATTAGGGAAAGGAATTAAGGGCCGACATTTCGGCGGCGGCGCCGTCGAAACGTGATAACATACATCAGAACCATTACCGATAACTCACCATTCTATACTGGTCTTCAAGTGGCATTGCCCGTAATGTCTGGAGTAACTGGCCCAAAAATTGTCTTGGAATCAAGCTTAACTCTCATTCTTTGTAATCACCTGCATTCACCCACAGTGGTCCGTCAAAGCTGCACTAACCGAAGAAAAATGGCAACGTTCGCTAAACGTGTCACCGAACGTCGCCGTCATCGTCATTTCATTCCAACGTAATGTGCATGCAGTCGTGTAGCTTGCCAGAACGGCGGCTTCTTGATACCTATTCATACTTTACACTGTTAGGAGCAATAGCAATGTTAGGAGAAGTAATACGACAGGGAGTCCCATGCCATGTTACTAGCGTCCTTTCTTGTCCGCCTTTGTTTTTCATCTTGCGATGTACTGTATTTTCATCTATAACTGGTGATAGTATATTACATGAGGTGTTCGCCCTGGGCATTCTCTACGGCTTTTTTGTATGTGCCAGAGTGAGATGAATTCTTCTCCCTATTTTTGTCCACAAGATATCAAGCTACTGACACACAATTTTTACGGAAGGCACATTTATCTAACGAAAGATGATCGATCTGGAACAAGCTCCACCGGACGAACATAATATATGCAGTTTCTACCTGCATATCTAGCCACACCTAGTCATAAATACCTGTTTGTCTGGAATTCAACAGGCGTTGTTATGGGAACAACCACGCCGTGTTACAAAAAGATTCGGCGCGACAATCTCATATTGCCTCTCGAACGGCGATCTTGATTTAGTGCACGTTTTTACTCCACTGCTTTTGTGACTGTGCCAGAACTCAACGTCAAGTATACAATTCACAGCACAAGTGCCAACTTTCGAACTTGTCTCAAAATGGCGCTGTTCTTCAATCTACCCAAACAGCACAATGTGCTGAAAATCAGGTGTCTTAGCTGTTGGTCGCTGTCTCTTTGACGTGCTGCAAACCACGAAAGCGACCTTGATCGATCCGTCCACCGCTAGTGCATCCGACTTTCAGTACACTGCATGTGTTGCTTGTGTACTTGTACATGTATCACGTCACACTCAAATCAAGCAAAGTCAAATCCGCTGAAAACAAATGTGGCCTTGTACAACACCAACTCAAGTATACATGAGGCTCTCTACTCCAGTATAAGAATCAATTAATCTGCCCATCACTCAACTAATTAATGTGGATGTGGTGATGATGATTGGAGTTTTTATGGCGCAACGACTTCTAGGGTCATAATGCACCAAACCATACTAATGAAGGTGTGAGTAAAATCTATATGCACAAAATATATATCAAATATGCTCAAGACTAAGGCTAGCAAAGGCTAAAGGTTAGTGATTAAAATTAGAGACCATTTAAAAGTGCAGTGTTTCTAACAAACGTGCAAACATCTTCGAATGGTGGTACATCACCCAACAATAGTGCTGGGTGCATGGGGATGCAGTACCTGTAAAACACGGAAAAAAGACGTCGTCGATGATGTTCATAAAAAGGGCAGGTGATAAGCAGGTGCAAGACAGATAACTGTACCGAACAGTGCTCGTGGTCAGGTGGCTCCTCATGTGGATATATGGATATGGTGTAACACCTGTGTGTGCTATACATGTCGGTTCTGTTAATATGACAGGAAGAGCAGGAGCCAAAGAGTGTTCAGACTGATGACCAAGCCGAATCTCTAAACAACGACGGAACATGCGAAGAAGCAGCCAGCGTTGCATCGGACTCTCACATTGATGACTGGGCCACGCTCGTCGCAGAATGTGTGGAGAACAACTCGGACGAAGGAGTCTCCTCGGTTCCAGATTCCAACGACGAGGTAGGCATGGCACGCTTCATTAAGAATTATCCGCCAAGCAGGGTTCACCTCAAAGCGACTTCCTCAGCCGAGCCAGCTTACCTATTGCCTAAGCTAAAGGTGACTCAAATGTACTTAAATGTAAGTCAATCTTCTTTATAATGAAATTAACGACTTATTCGACGTGCAATATTATCCAACGCAGTACGTACGTCAAGTTCACTTCGTTGGCCTTGATGGCATTGTTACCATGATGATGTATCGTATTCGCGTTCATCTCAACATGGCGTTTCTTTGACTACGTCTGTCCGCTGGGTCATTGTGGGTTACCGGCGTGCCTGCACTAGAGCTTAAGTCAAATGATCAATGAACTTGCATAGTGATGGTGGTACGAATTAATCGATACTTTTCTTACACTTTTTAGGATGGTGACAAGATGAGCAAGGACACCCGCCCGGCCATCGTTGTCCATGACACCGTTGAAAAAGGTGTAGACACGGCTGATCTTCAAATAGCTATCGTTGTGGGTCAGACGTAAATGTCGATGGTTTTGCTGAGAGGAATATAAGTCATATCAGCTGAGGGGTTATTTTGTTCGCACTAACTCGGTTTTCATTGTTGATACGTGCATTACCAAGCGCTTATTTTGGGCACAGCAAAAACAAACATATATACATATATATATACACATATATATATTAAAACTGTGATTGCACATGTCATGTTGGAACATGTCTGCGAGAGTGCCTCTGTGCTGTGATGCATCCTACGCCCCCTTTGCCTTGCTCTCGCTTTCTGTGCACTCCTAGACAACATGGCTAAAGTTGTAGACCATCCACACACCCATACGGTCTTACGTGGATGCTTCCCTACTAAGGAGGTCACGGTATTTTAACAGTGTTGTGCGTTGTGTTATACATATTAAATTTATTACTTTCGTTCACTGTTTATGTTGAATGTGTATCGGTGTTAACTAAACGTATACTGTCGTGCAGCTTAACCAGAGCTATATTCTATGTATGGTTAACAGGTGTATAGCATGCGTTTCGGCGACGGACGAGGAGCGATATGGTGTTCGTCCGTGACACAACTACTTTTACGTTTATGTGTTTCGCGCTATGGCGGTTATGGCTGTTTCTTGTGCATTTGTCTTAGTCGTCTGGGAACGACGAGCACGTTATGTGTAACTATGGCAGCACATTGATCGCGCCTCGTCACTTACGACTAGCATCGACGTTATTTATTTACTTTCGAACTCTTTTTGTGGCCTTCAGTAACGACTGTGTCAGAGGTAGCGCGCGCCCGTTATTTTGCATCAAGCGAAAAGTACGAAGACGCCGCAAAGTAAGCGCATTATATGCGTTTCAGCTGAAATAAATGAAGCTCAAACAGCATGCACACGCCAGCACGAAGACAAGGTAGTCTTCTTCTATAGGCGCCTGTGTCAACAGCCTACTCGACTTCAAATGTCTTCCCGTATATCCAGTATTTCATGACCACGCTGTGCAGATATACGCTCGAGTCGCCGTACAAGCGATGCAATTTTATGGCACACCTCACGCGCCCTGCCTTTCCCTCGCACGGTGCTACGTAATTTTATTGCGTATTATAGTCTGCCAGCTAATATATACATATATATATATAAGTATATATCATTAGTGTATTGTACCGTCACTAATCCCATGTTGTCTTGAACTCACTCACAACCATGTACTTCTGCCTTCTTATTATTGCTTATGTTTTCTGTTGTCATTTTCCTCCCGTTCGGCTGTCCTGGCTATAGAACGATTATATTGTACAGAAAAGTGTGCTAGAAATGGGCAGTTACCATTGAGCACATGGAAGAACCGTGCGTGGTAATCTCTACATACTGCGGTCATAAGATAGAATTACTTTCCGTTTGTACATCGCAGTGCGGCAAAAACAGACGTATACAAAACTATAGTCTACTTTCGTCTCCTGGCCGTGCAGCCAGTGGTCCCCGTGCTCTACGTGTGAGATCCGAGTTAAAAAAATATCCCCGTTCTTTACGACAGCATGGATTCGCACTGGTAACATATTTGTCATGAAGGAAGTAGTAAGTAGGGTTTCCTAAGAGCTTGTTTATATATGTTTATACTGGTTGGATCGAGTGCTAGAAACCAAGTATAACTAAACGACTCATCTGGCTCTTCTCTCGGTCATCGAGTTACTGATGAAATAAAGTCTAACCATTTCTTTGCGATCCCCAGCGTTCTTGCAGTTTTATATTATTTTTTTTTCTAAAATGCTAGATATGATGCAATCTGACTCAGATGCGGAACTTAATATGATTGTTACATGCCTAATGTTCCTTTTTTATATTTTATTTGTTTAACACGACACCACCCATCCACGCTGCTTTTCGCCTCCTTTCATCGCATGCATTTATATCTCACTGTAACTTCGCTGTGTGAATGGTGGATGGGTGAATAAACGAAAGGGTGAATTGCAAAAACGGCAATATGGGTTTTACTTGTACATTACACATAATTAGCGTTTGGGTAGGTGTGCGGCATTGATGTTGTGAAGCACACTCAGGGTCTAATGTCTTCCTCTCGCTCTCGTATGTATCTTTTCTCTGCTACCGCGTCTTTTCTATGCGTAGTAGTCTTCGCAGTGAACTCGTATAGGTCTATAACCTTGTCGGAGGAAACAGTAACCACATAGGTTGTGCACCTGGAGATCGCAGCCAGAAGTGCTCGTGATCAAGACGCTCTCCATTTAGGATCGTTTTGTTGAGGGGCTCTGTACGTAAAATTCTACCTAGCTATACAGCCTACCGTGCGGGTTCCGTAGATTGAGAGGTGCTCATTTGCGAAGCAAAAAGAGAAGTCTGGCTGATGACGGAACGGGCCATTTCAGAGAAGGAAAACAAAATACGCGTCTGCACCCAATCAGTGGTCAATAAATCGCGGATAGAAATGAGACGATGAAAAAAATGCGAAAGGAATTTTAAGCCCATTTGGCGTCACGATAACCTAGAGATAACAGATAATCAGTACTATAGATAAATGCGCATTTTAAAAAGCATTAAGACCGTAGCAGCACATTGTACTGAAAGTCTGGTGCAATAGGGGTGGCCGCCAGGTCTCTTATCTGTTTGTCTCTCCCCCCTTACATGCTGCGAGCAGTAAAAGGAACCTTGATCAACCCGTCCCCCCTAATACACCCGACTTTCAGTACATTGTGCTGCTTGGGGACCTTAACCCCACCACCCAAGCAGCACAGTGTACCGAAAGTTGGGTGCATCAGGGGAGGGGTGGTTGGATCCCAAACATCACAATGTACTGAAAGTCGGGTGCATTAGGGATGGAAGGGTTGATCAAGATCACTTTTGCAGATTCCAGCACGTAAAAGAGGAAGCGACAGACAGATAAGACACGTGATGACCACCCACATTGCACTTTACTTTCATTGTGCTACTAGGCAAGCAGCTTGTGTTACTACATTGTGCTACTAGGGCAAGTATATACTTACCTACATGATTAAGCATCCAATTCGTTGGGGGGCGGATAGCTACGTAGATAAGCACAGTGCTTGTCGGTGCCACATAGAATGCACACTGTTCAACGATTAGCTGAGTTGCGTGAACGGATGGATTGAATTCTCAACAAGCATAAACAAAGGAAGCAGTTATTCTCTCCGTTTTTGCAATGGGTAAGTCGAAAGTTAACATTTTAATAACAGTACGCATGTACTGAGAATGCAAAATCGGAGAACGTTATTGACACTAAAATAGTATCAGAGCATTGCAGCTTGCTTTGCGTCGAAATGGACTGCGCGAATATTTCACTGTTCCACATGAAGAGAAAGGAAATAAGTCATGGGAAGCCATAAGAAATGGGCTAAAGAGGGCAAATGAGTCAGTACTGAGCTGCATTTACCGCAGCATCACACTATACTGTCCAAAGAATTGAATATTCCAAAAATGGCTAGCATTACTTAAATGAGCCGGGAGCACATGGAGACAGACATCAGATACACGGGCTCAATGTAATCTCTGGCATTGCATGCACTCTAGAACAAATAACCGATCATTGGTAATTTTTATTGGCCGACGTTCTCTTTTCGCAACTACGAAAAAGAAAAAAAGAAATACGTTTACTGTTCGCGACGAGTGCAGTGCTCTATGTCAGTTTTTCATTGTCCGCACGTAAAGCGCCTTTTGACAGTAGCCTGGTTGGTCGCCAGACATAGCAGCTGAAAGTGTTGCAAAGACTCGATAAAGTTAATATAAAGCGATGGCGGAACGCACGAATAGTTTTGCAGAACCTTCTCAAATACGGAAAATCTGAATTGTTGAAGTGCCTGCCGTGGAGTACATATCGTTTCGGTCAGTCGAGAAATCCAGAGCAAAAAGAAAATCTCAAATAAATTTTTGATTGTATCGCGAGCCTAGCTCCCAGACGTGGCCAAATTTGCCGTACCTGGCACTCCGTATTGAAGGGAAAACAACATATTTGTTTTAGGCAGCTTTTCTGATTGGGCAGCTGTCAGTCCTTGCGCAATATCACCCCACGAAGGAGGTCACACCCTATTTTCAAGACTCCCTTCAGGCGGGGTTCTCATGTGGCTGATATGTGCAATGGCAACAGTAGTCGGTGGCTAAATTGCGCTCATTGGCTGAGGGTCATAAGACATGTCATAACGTGTTTGTAGACTATGCACATAAATGCGTGTATGATGAGCACTTGCTAGCGATAGCAAGCGTAAATTAGGTATTGAATGTACAGCACAGAGTAATGGTGTCAAGGGGGTTTACAATATTCTACTATTGATTTGTGTTGTGGTGCGCTGGACAGCGCCCCTGACAGAGCGCTAGCAGTGAATTCATGTCGTTAGTGTTTGCGAAAGCCTCGACTTTCTTTCATCAAAGCATACTCGATGAAAGGAAAGTTGCATTTAAAGGGGTGTGTTTACTCTGCTGTATGCAGCGGGCTGTCGAACAGAGTCGACGGTTCGTTCCGGCACGACGGGCTTCCTATGACTCGTTCTTCACTCAATATGTCTGCCTGTGTACAGTTGGCCGCGACGAGCACTTTCTGTAATCACTGTACTTTGATATGATCATTTATATTGTGGTTATTCTTTCACCGCAACTGATAATTAGGTACGATGCGATTAGAATAAATACATCATTCAGATGCAGGTGATCCATTACACACCGCTTGGGAGAGAGACATGAATAAGAACAGTTTACCAAGACATGCTCTGAATGCATATAGAGTGTGGCGCGGTTTAGGAGCTAAATTTACTCTAGGATGCCATGTATTACATTTCTCATAATGCTGTCCGCGGAAAAAGAATTTGCTCAGCTTAGTGTTGGTCTATAGTGAAGCTGATGGCTTACGTCGGTTCACTTTCTGTGTGTGTATGTGTGTACATGCTCACCTGCAAAAAAGCGGCAATAGCTGCATGGTGCGCGTACGCTGAACCTGCGATAACGTCGATGAGCATCTAGTCAACATAATCTCGGTCTCATTATTTATCTGCCTCGTTTTGGTGTACGTGATAAGCAGTATATGTGAAGGAACTAACTAAACCGTGAAGCTGTAGCTCACATGTGCACAGACGTGTGAAGTCATATAATTACGTGGAAATTATATATGTGAAGAAATAACTAGCCTGTGGAGCTGTAGCTCTCATGTGCACACATATGAAGCCATGTAATACGTATATTCAGTGGACGATTTTAACAGCACCAATAAATCATATTACATGTTTGTGAATGTTGAGTGTGCCGTTCTTACGTTGGGAGGTTTGTGCTCACTCCTACAGCATGTTAAATGAAAATTAAATATCGTAAAAAGGGCGCGTTTTCTGTTCTCCGGCGCTGCTTCAGTTCTAGTCGACACCGCACCCCATGGTTCGTCGTACCAAAAGGCAGGTAGTGTAGTACTTTTTCTTCTGTTAGTCTAAGAGAAAAGAGCCGCTGTCCGATGATTCTGTCGTGTTATGCTAAACTATGTTCTTAGAGTAAGGCCACTATCACATTGAAACAAAAAAATTAATGGAAAGCTGAGGACGAACGCTGGGCGAGAAAGGGTCGAGCTGAGCAGCAAATCGTTGGAAATGGAATATGTTTCCTTCCTGCATGTACGAAGTTAACAGCTGACATACGCGCGACGTATGTTCTTCTGTATTCACCATTTTTTGTTTGTCCTTGTTTTTAACCTTGGTCGCATTGTATACCGTTGCATTCTTTCGCACCTTGTCTGCGAATAAAGTTAGCTTGCCTGCACGTTCTTCTGTTAATCATGGGAAGTTGCTTTTATGCGATCNTTTTGCTTTTTTTATGTCATGTCTCGAAGCCCACGTCACCGAGTGACCTTCGTTTCCTGTTTTGCACTGTTTGTCCCTCATGAAAGATGAATATTTCACTCCTACCAAACCTCTACCCCACACCTTCCTCTCTGTGATGGATGTTTTAGATGTTGTCATGCGGAAAAGCATATGGTGATTGAAACAGGATACCCATTCAGAGGAGTACCAAAGACACCGTGCATAAGGTTCAGATAGCGCGGGAGCAGCATACGGCACGACGGGACATACGGGCCGTTTCTAAACATATATAGAAAGTATATGCTTCATCCACAATGCAGTCCTTCAGACTGCATAAGGCATTAGCTAGTGGAATAAAGTGTTCTTAGATAAACTTATTGTCAGTACAAAGCGACCAACTTCAACATCTGTTCCCTCTCGAGGTGACAAATTTTTATGTTGTGGAGGTAATCGGTAGCGTATTCAACAGTCTCATGAAACTGAATCCAAGGATTGGATATATTGTAGATGTCATTGACAGTTTCATTATTATTTACCATCCTGTGTGGTCACACGCACCTAAGATAGTTTAGTTACCCTTAATACCTTTAGGTCTATAAATACAAGAAAGCGATGGTTCACGTGGTACGCAGCTTCACATGAGAAAAATTATTCAAATTACCATTCTGCCGTCGTGTCCCAGCTCTCATACCGACCTTGAGCGAGGTGTCATAGCAGTGCAATAGCGTTGTAGCGTCTACTGATGTATCACACAGCGAAAAGACACTCCAAAGGAAAACTCGTCTAGCTCGTGTCTAGTAGCCGATACCGTGAATCGGCAGTTCCTGGGCATGCATATATACCAACAACGTTGGCAGCAGTGGTTGGCACTATAGAAGCAACGCCTCAAGACAGTCGCTACGGCATCTGTTAGTCAATACCTTGTTTTTTTCTTCTGCTCTGAAAGCTGTGATTTATTAAGCGGCATTTATTCGTCCTCAGATCGATTTGCACCACGCTTGATGAAGCTGAGGTGCTGCGTCGACCATTGATGGTGTCGTTCCTTAATTAAGGTCTCGACAGCTGTATTGACGGGACTATAGAAAATGGAAGCGGCGTCCTAAAGGATCGTCAAGAAAGGTATAATCTCAGTACAATAATAACGTTTTTGTTCGCGAAATCCAGTGCAGGATAAAAGATCCGAAAGTCTGTTTGCATGCGTTCACTGCCTCCCCAGTCATACATGCTACGTTTCGTCTCTTTAGCGGGTACAATACAGAATAATCCCGGCGTTCACGCGGTGATCATATATACTTACTTACTTGCCTGTTAAATAGGGCATATAAACTTTCACTTGTGGACGGAAGAAGAGGGACTGAAGGAGAGATGGCCATTTTGCCCCGTTGAAGTAACAGGCGTTTATGCGTGTACACTCGAAAAGGTGAGATAGTGTGGTGTGCTCGAAGTATGGTCACACCTGAAGATTGATTATTCCGAACACTTGTTAGCATGTCGAAGAAAGACGGTGACTTGCCGCCGTCCTCAGAATCTGGGGTATAAATAAATGTGCAGACAGAAAGATAAATGAGAAGGGAATTCAAATTTGGAGCTCCGTAATAAATCTCAGACGGCAGAAAATTCGAAGCCTCTCTCTCGTCGGCGAAGCAGAACACGACCAAATCCTTAGGACTGCGCACGCAGCGTTATCTGGGGGTCGGCAGAAGCTGCAGTGAAGCGTCTCATGTAGTCTGCGTGTCTAGCAGCACTCATTAAGGCAGTGGGAGAGGGAAAGATGGATGAGAAAGGAAGCAATATCGCTGGGGAATACTCGTGTGAAAGCTCTGATTAAAGAGGCCGCTGAAACAACCGCCCCTGAATGTGTACTACATTTCACGGCACTCGCGCAGAATGAATTAGTCCTCACCGCTATATAGCGGCGTTGCCTTTATGACTGCTTTGCACGCCCTCTTTAAAGCAAGCCTTCCGCTAATTACCTCCCAGAATGCGCTTCTTTAGAACAGCAAGGAATCTCGTCGGCGGGTGACGACGGAATGACATCGGAAGACTACGCTTCCGTTAATGGCAAGGGGAGGGGCGTATTTGGAAAAGGACACCTCCAAGCCTTTTTTGTTCCCCCTCCTTATTTCATGCCTAAGAAAGTTTTCTTTTTCTCGGTTATGACAAAAATGTGCTCAATAATGGAAGAGAGCACCCCGAACAAGATTGGGTAACATGTACGTTTAATGACAGAGCGCGTATGCTTTAGTTTACGTGAGTTGGAGCAGCCCGTCCACGGTGATAACCACAAGAAGCGTTCAGCCGCTGGAAATACAGCACAATAATACTAACCGATGAGTGTGAACGTCGTAATGATACTGTGTGATGCCATAACAGTGGATTACTTTTTCTCATTTGAAGGATATATATATATATTGTGTGCACCAAATTTCGGACACACAGCACATCGTATTTAACATACCTCGCGGGAAACTGAGTGCCCAAGCAATATGTACTTTGTACTGTGCCACCAACGGCTGGTGCACTGGACTCGGATGGAACCCGTGCAACCTTGGAACCGCAATGCGGACACAGTATACCAGCCAAGATATCAAACCCTTTCTTTTTTGTTTTCTTCTTCTTCTTCTTCCCCTGCTTGACTTTTCGCCTTAGGCTATGATCACTTTTGCTTGTGGAAGCAGTTCGTGTTGGCTGGTGGAAACAGCATAACGTGTTAGCCGCTGAAGTTAAAAACCCTGTCCCATTACCTCCCATTGGTAGGTTTCAAGCCTCCTTCCTACCTGGCAGCCGTTTTTAGACTTCATGACAGCGAAGTACAACACTTTTACATACTGAGGTCATCCATGAAGTTCTTTGCAACCACCAAATTGCTCGAGGCGCTGAAGGTGCAGCGTACAGCTCTAATTGGAAGCCTAGCTCTAGACTTGATACCCTTGCTCACTTCAGCTCACATCATTCATCTAATAGAGAATTGTAATAGGATAAATCACCACTGGATTACGGGCAGATTATCACCATCATTATGTATTGTGGCGCAGTTGGCCTGTTCCGGGTAACTGATGTTATAATTACAATCGGAAAGGGCTTGCAGGACGCATTTCATATGGGAAAGTGAAGGGCGAGCCGTTCCTTCTACGTATGCGCCGCTGAGTGTATATGACATGCGCGCATGATATAATATACGCAGGTTAAACTGTCCACGGTTGCAGAGCTTGCTCAGTTCTGCACGGGAACGGTTTTTACAAAAATGTGTATTATTTAAACAAAGTATTTCTGTTATTAAACGAAAGGTTGGCTCAGTGAGTGCCATTTACATTTTGCCTTGCAGTGAAATAATAATAAAAAAGACAATTTATGTAAAATGTTAGCGCTTTCCAAAGTAGAATAAGTAGCAAGTCATATATAGGAGCAACCCAGTGCTCTAAACCAACAGAGAGTCTTCTTCTTTGTTTTCTAAGGAACAAAGTGATTTAATCAAACAAAGATTTTTTTAAACAAAGATTTAAACAAACATTTAATCACTTCATTTGTAATAGTGGTCCAGAATCATCAAAGCTGAAAATTCTTTTGTCGAACAACTTCGGCATTATTATTGGTCAGGAAAAGAGCCTCTAAATGAATATACACGACACAAAAATATGCCTCACATATCATGCAGCACCTTGAGCTGCTTTCGTATACCGGGCGAGCTGTGACTTCCAGTTCATTTTTCTACCTTTCTTGTTTTCAATTTAGAGTCTACATGTTAAGGAATTGTGATCCCACGTGAGGCCTGTCAAGGCATATGCTGATGGATTTGCACAATAAAACAAAGAAAGTATTTATAGATAAGGAGCAACTTCTGTCAGCGAAAATGGAGTATTACATTTCAGCAACGCCGCGGCATATGTGGACAGGGAAAGCGAAAGAAGATCATGGCTCACTTCAATATCCCCAAAACGTAAGGTGGGAGTGTCTGAAGGAGGAAGTAATTCCATTTTGCTCCTGTCTTTCTTCTTCCCCAACTGGCTGGATATAGAGTGCAACCATCGCGACAGAAAGAGAGATTCGTGGTGGCGCCAAAAACAAAAAGCCGCCAATACGATCGATCTCCCTTCCTCATTAACATTCCCGGACGCTTCTCGACGTAATCTTGTTGTCAACATTTGATGCTGCCCAAGTTGTTTTCACTGCTCTTTCTTTATGGTTACACGTTTATTAGAAGGTGATGCTGGCTTGCATAATATAAAAAGCGGCAAGTCAATTGACTTCGACCTCACGAAGACAAAAAAAAAAAAAAAAGAAAATAAAAGGAAACATTTCTTCAAACATATGTCACGTATCATTCAATTATGTTGAGATACTTGCAAATAAACTTAAATTTCATTACATGTGGCCATACGCCATGGAATTACTATTAGTAGTTTACGATTACGTACTTCAAAATTTTACGGTACATCCTGTTTAATGAATTTACCATTCCCACGAATTTTTTTTCGAGATTTCTTGATGTTGGCTGTAAAAGCGTTTTACTGTAACATGAAAAAACTCCAACACGACCTAGAAAGCAAAAAGCCATTTCATATTTTCTTTTCCGGGGTTCTCGTCGTCTCTCCTCACATCACTTCACTGCTTTAGGTTTCCTATTCTTTTTGTTCCTTTTTCCTCTCCTGCATTTTCCCTATCGAAAAGCTCTGAATATACGAGGACATAGCCAAAGAGGAAGTGATAGATGCAAACGCTGCATTACGAAGCGCAGTTTTGCATGAAACCTTGTGCTTTCCCGTCGTCTGCACTGACGAGTGTATATACTGTGTCTCTATGCGGTATTGGTCAATTGCATTATCCCTAATAATCAAGGATAGTGAGATATGCTAAATGTGGAAAAGTCGTATGAATTCGTCCTTTAAGTTTACAGGAGTCAGCCTGTAAACAAAGAAACTGAGGGGCGGAAGAACCATTTTTGGGCAACGAGAGTCACAATGCATGCATACAAACACTCAGCTTCCAGTTCAGTTGAGTTAGGAGAAGAAAAAATCAATGGAAATAGAACTCGCAGCTCGCCTTCGGTTTGGTACTTCGAAGCCAGTTGAAACCTTGCAGTGCAGTTGCCAGAGTACGTCAGTGCAACCCGTCCCCAAGCAGCTATATTGTACTGAATGTCGGGTGCAATAGTGGTGGACGGGTTGATCAAGGTTGTTTTCGTTCGCTGCACATCAGAGAGGCAGCGACAAACATATAAGACGCCTGACGACCACCCATGATGCACCCGACTCGCGCCTGTTTCAGCAGCGGAATAGCGGAGTGGCTAAATGCTCACTTCCTGGCAGTTGCCGAGCATGTGCGAAAGACTAGGAGATCGCGGAATCGAATCCTACGGTCGGCTGTGCTGTAAGGGGTTTTTACTGTGTTTTCCTCTTACGATTTAAGGAGCATGTCGGCACAGTTCCCTGCGAAGTCGGCCCAGGACGCATATGTGCCCCCCTGTGTCAGTCGTGATGCTGCCCGCATGAAGCGAGGCCGACTACGGCGAGCAGTAAACGACATTACAACCACCGCCACGGGCTTCTGTTTCGTCGGAGACGTATGGTACAGTTGCGTTTGTGTTCTGTGTTTCTGTATTTTTTTTGTTCCTACTGTTTCTCTACAAGTGGTTAAAGTATCTAGCGTGCAAAATGTGTGCGGTTCATGTGAAAATGTCAGTACAGATGGAGACAAAATTTGACGGAACACGCCAGCGGCTCTTTCTGTGCACTTCCATTTATCTGAGCAGCTTTTCTTTTCTTTTTTTTTTTTTTTTTAGAGGCGAGATTTTCTGAACGACGTTCCCACCGGTATTCACCGTCGTCGCGAGATATCCCGGGGGAAGCGAGACCGGGCGAGAGGGGAAGTTGCGGCTTGTGGCGTTAGCGTGGGACTGACGGGTGTATGTTTTCATTTGGACAACGCCGTCATAGACAACATGGAAGGAAACTGCGTGCAATGTAACGAGGTGCACTGTAAAGACACGCTAGTCACCATTAACGCATCTCTGCTAACAGTGTTCCTCCTTCTCGGCAAACGGCGATCGAATGAAGTACGCCGACCGCGACGGTACTACTGCGTCCAGTTCTGCGTTATCGCGAATTGGAGGGGCACCCGTCGACATTGCTGCCCAGACTTCGATTTGTCATAAAAAATCGGCATTCAAAAAATCGTTACCTCTCTATATATAAAAAAAGAAAAAATATGTCACTATCATTTGCCATAGCGTTCGCCGTCACAAATGATACAACTGATACTGCATCCACGTGGACTTGCCCGTCGGTATTTCCATATGACAGCGAAAGTAAACATTGCGCGGTTTCCTGCTCTCTCTTGATTGGTTGTGGGCAAACGGCGGACGGTCATCAGTCGCGCAGGCTGCGACACCTCTGACCGGTGGACGGGCAACGGTGACCTCAATACGCGTTTTCTCCTGTCTGGCGATCGCCTGCTACTAAGGACGTGCCTTAAGGAAGACCTTGGGCCACTTTCTGTACCAAGTGTGATTATACAAGGCCTGGATATATATTCAGTGATTTTTTCTCCTCATTGAGAAAACGAAACATTCCTCTATGAAGTCATCACTAACAGTACACAAGACTACAAAAAAATAGAAAATAATAATAATAATAATTGGGTGCTTTACGTCCCGAGATATGCGTTATCATGAACGACGTCACAGTGGTTGGTCTGTGGATTAATTTTACCCACCGGAGGGCAATAATAATAATTGTCGTCGTGGTGGACCAGAGTACGATATCATCATACACCTCGGAGCACGCGTAAATTTGGTGGGCTAAGCGGAGAAAATGTGAACTTGATTGACCTTGAGAGCAGAAGCAATTTTTTACTGACGCAATTGCTTACATGGTACTGTGAGCATCGTTCCTACTGTGAGTATCGAGAAGTCTTGGTATTAGCTCCTGTTCAGCCGTCTTCCTCTAACTTTTCTGCTTCTAGTTATTTACAGTATTCGTGAATTTTTCAGTTTCAATACTGCTTTGGCACCCTTATACGTTACGTTATTTATTTACGTTATTATAGGCGCGATCAGGTCTCCCCTGCTAAAACCCACATGTGAGGGGTAGAACACATAACAACTTCGCTTTCAAAGTTGGATTAATCTAACTTGGATCTAGTGCCGTTCTCTAAAGCAGCGGCCGGATATTTTAAGTAAAAGGGATGTGACTGCATCCATGGGGCAAAAAGAAGAGGCTTCTAAAGGGGGACATTATCGCCACTGCTATCACGACTTGTGCTTGGCCCATTGCGCACAACATCGCTCTCGAAAATATCTCTGCGCGATAAATATATGGAGTAGCCTGAAGACGAGCATTGCGGCCATCTATTACCAGTCGGGTGCAATTAGAAGCGACAACTCCCGGGAGTCGAGATTAGTAGGGAGGTATTTGGGCCCCCTTGGCAGATTCCATTCCCCGACTCTGATGGATCGTCAACGGACATGGGGCACCCCTGCGCAAACGGAGGCCAAACCCTATCCTTAGAACTGATAATCGTTATTAAGACGCGCAATAAAATTTGCCCTTTCTATTTCGGCGCGGTTCCCTCTCCTTCTGGCGACTTCTGTTCGCATCGGGACGCTGGAGTACACTACAGGCCAGCCGACGTTGCCGCGCCAAGTGCTCCAGGTCACAACAGGATTTTTTTTTTTTTTCCTCGTGCGTTGCCATGCGATAGTCAGGCGAATAGTTTACAAGTTTTTTTTTTAGCTTCCAAACAGTACCGCAGACAGTAAAGCGATGATATAGACTTTTTTTACAATCCTGACCCAAGTTTTGTGACCTATATAGACCTGTTGTTTTCGCAACATGTCTGCTGTTTTTTTAAACATTGTGTAAAGTGTTTCTTTGACGTAGAGAAAACTGAGCCTTTTCGCGTTTTTTACAACTGTTATTTTCAAATCAATCAGCTTTGTGCTAATATTCAATATTTACGTCGTTCAATATTATTCAATATTATCGTCCTTCTTTATCAAAATCCCAAACTCGTACTGCATGGCATACTGAATATTACTGTTTTGTGCCATATCCCCACTGATGACAGCCCACTCCTGTTTTATGACTCCTTGTAGTTAGTTACATTGCCTATGTCTCTGCTTATCCACTCACTTTTTCGTCGTGGACCACGGTTCTCAGTGCAATTGAGATCTGAAGATTTTCCTGGCCACGGCCACGAAATATGAATACTATTGCATTCATTCATTCATTCATTTCTTCACTTATGCGAACTTTTGCCCCGTGCAGCCTTTTGCCATGGTGCTTGATCATGCCGGAAGCTTTCTGCATGTCTTAATTGCTTTTGCATCGTTGGGAGAAGTTGTTCCTGAATTATGTTCTCATACTTTTTTTTTTCTTCACGGTGGTCTTTTCTGGAAGAACAGTGAGTGAACCAACTTCTTCGGATGAGACACAGACCTAAACATGAACTGCTTCGGGATATTCCCAGTTGGTATGTCATCCCTAGTAGCACGAAACGTTGTATTAACGTTTTTATTTTGTAAACATGGTATACAAGAGGATCACGTCTATTATACCACGTTTATTAAACGTTATTTATGGCATGTCTGTAAAACATAACACAGTTGGCTTTGAACAGGTATGTGAGCGGTTGCAGTTGTTGGGGAAACGCGAACGCGGGGTGAGTCGTAGCGCGCTTCGCGGTAGATTGGCGGTAGACTTGCGTTCGTATTCGGTATAAGCTCGAAGACATCACTCCTACGCGTAATAAATGCTTTCGTTCGACAAGTTTCTAACCTTTATGGTACTGATGTATAATTTATAATTTGGGGTTCACGTCGCGAGACAACTAAGATCATGAGCGACGCCACAGGGTAGGACTGCGGATAATTTAGACCACCTGGGGGTCTTTTGACGTGTGCCGGAAAT
>JARGYV010104551.1:0-20636 GCA_029532675.1 Ornithodoros moubata | reverse complement strand
GTGTTGATGATGTTCGTGCGATCCCAAGAAGACTGCCAGGTAACGAACAGTACGCAATGCATTAATCACCACTAACCGGGAGTTGTACGGCTGACGTCAAACTTTCCATGCGCGACTAGTGGTCTTCTTTAACTTCAATTGAACTTCAATTTCCATTCCGCCACATCCTCTAGTGGAAATCTGTTAGGGGTCGTCCTCCCACTAGCGGACAACAATATCAACGAATAATCCTCTTGATGCGTGTGTGTGTGGTCAGTCCTCCCACAGTTACTATTTCATCCACAATTTTTCTTCAGTATGAAGAAGCTACATAATCAGTTTCCCTCCAGGATATATTTTCTGTTATTTCTGTCGTATTCCTTCACATGTAGCAGTGGGCAACCCTGAAGCGCGGTTGACCTTTTCTGCTTGTGTGAGTCTTGGCGCCGTCGCCAGGATGCTGTATGGAATCGATATTATAGACTGGTGGCACGATTGTCACCGATCGATCGTAACACACCCGGCTTCCTCTACATATTTCCCATCACCTGAGCCAAACTTTTCAGACATGTTTTCTTCTCTTCGCGGATGAGACATGTAAGAATGGTTTTCTGAAAGGCGTCGTCCGCTATATATACATCGTGTTACATGATATGCACGCTGCTCGTTTCGCCACGCAAGAGTAGTAGAACTTGTCTTGCGTTTGTTTATTAGTAAACATCTCCATATTTTTATATCCGAGACCAAATATATCCTTTGCAGAAATTTTACATCAAATCCTCTCTGATAATGATGAAGATGAAGCTAGACCGAAAATTTAAACCGGGACACACGTTATATATGATAATCAGTCACGGAAGCTTTGAGCCACAAGTACGACAGCTAACTACGCACACTTATCTGAGGTTGCTGAATGAGTGGTGATTCCTAATTGTATACAGCTGAGGTATCAAACGAACTCAGTTATCTTCCCTATTGTATGACTCGTTTGCGTGATGCAGGTCCTATGTTAAAGGTGGGCAAGAGACGTGTACCCGATTAGGGTCAACACAGAATGCATAAGACACCTTCACTTCTATACCGTCCTCATTCGCAACGCACGGTCCTTTCTACTCGAAAGATGAATTGGTGTCCAGACTGCAGTAAAAAGCGTGACACTCATGCGCCCTGTTGGTCCTCCTTGTGTTCTGCCTAGAAAACCGTGAACCTGCTTTCGTTCCACTCCCAGCTCAACCGCTGCTTGGAGTTTTCGTCGCCAACGCATCGCGGGTGGTCGCCTTGTGACTGATAGACGCCTTTGTCTTTCCAGTGCTGTAGAAGGTCTAAATAGTGTGAAGATATGTTCGGAACAGAGAGAGAGAGTGGAACTTACATTTTCTTTCGACACCAAGCACGCTCGTGTAACATACCTTGCGTGGGTTGCGCGATAGAGGTAATGTGTTACGTTGGAAGGTCACATGCACCAAGTCAGAGGAGAATTTTCGATGTTATCTCGTAATGAGGAGAATAGAAGTAAACTCTCACAATTACTTCCAAGAAAGGATGAGGCGATTACGTACAGCCGTCGTTAAGTCCATGGAGATCGTCGGCTTACTATATTTAGCGTTCCTTATGACCTCGATGCTGCATGGTCCTGGTCTAATGTGTTCTCGCGATTGCTTTGGGAAAGTCACGTTGGTAATCAGTAAATCACACCCAACAGGCATCGATGGCTCCGTTGGAAGTGTCTTCTCCGTCTCGATCAGAACGTTGAGGGTTCGACACCGGCCGAAGACGCCAGCGATCCGGTGGCATCGTACGAATTGCTCAGGCATCTTTCGCGGGGGATGTAAAATACAGTGTGTCGTGTGTCGAAATTTCGCGCACGTCAGTCACAGAATCCTCAGGTGGGCAAAATTAAATCCTAGATCGATCACTTCGTCGCCCATGATCACAGTTCACAGCGATGCGAAGAAATTAACTATTATTATTAAAACACGCACAAAGGTAATTTACGCAACCAAGATGAAGAATAAAAGAAGGTCAAAACAAACAAACAAAAACAGTCGTTTTGATAGAACCCACAGTCTGCGCTTTGGCTCTTCGCAGTTTAGCTATCGTTGAGCTCCCGCCGAGCTTCGATCTCTAGACGGCATCGATGAGCGTCGGGAGTGTGTTAAACCAGGAAAAGGAATTACTGGCGCAACTCAGGGAAAGCACGGGGAGGGAAGGAAGAGAAGCAGCTACCACAAATTAATGAACTCCCGTCAGCACAGATTACGCGATGCATTTTCTCGCACACTTCACCCTTGATGTTCGCTGAAACGTCTTAATCAAGGGCCCGCTTGCGTGATATTGCCTGTCGGTCTCTTAGACACTGTTATTCATTACGAACAGTTTGAAAAAAAGAACAGGGTCGCTTAATGAGGCTGCGGCGACGCTGCGGTTCGAAGTAAAGGAGTAAAAGGTTGTCGCCCGCCCGCTTGTGCTTAGAAATAACGAATATTTTATACACATTTTAAATAAAAACGACTCTTTATACGACAAACGTGAAGTTTTTTATATTTATAAATTCGCACTTTCTACTGTTCTCAGACTAAGTAACTTTTCTTCTATAAACAAATATCACGAGGTCGCTGGCAGTTTTCGTTGCTTTTGCCTCCATTTTAAACATCAGGAGTTTAAGCCAGGTCAATTCGTAGAGAGAAAAGACCGAGTAATGCCCATTGGGACATGACTCGGAGCTGCAACGAGCTTTTTTCTGATTATTATTATTATGATTATTATTAAGACTTACTACCCTAAATGAAAAAGAAAGAGAAAAAAGAAAAGAGAAGGGAACGCTTAAAAGCAAATAACGATAAATACGATAAATTACGCACTGCAGTATATCAAGAAACGTTGCACCTATTCTGAGGCACTTTGTTTCAAACGGTTTGCAGCATTTCTTCTTATAAGGGTTAGCTAATGAAGCCGTACATTGACTTCGTCGCGGCGTTTCTTTTGTCGCGCTCACATAGATGCCAAAATAAAATAAAATTTCGTTACGGTACCCCGCGTACGGGCACTTTCGTTTAGCATCCGTCACAGATAAATGCTCAGTACCCAGAGTCCACGCCTATAGTGCCTATGGACCGAATATTCCTGGAACCCAATGGTCAGCATCTGCTGACCAGGTCATACCGATGAAAAGGGCGAAGGAAGCTCACATGTGCTACTGGAACGCTTGAGCCTGCTGTGTCGAAAGTGGTAGATATATTTGCGAGCCCATTAGCAGCGTAAAATCCTTGAGGCTAACGCGTCGACAACGAATATGTTTCGCTTGAACTGCGTTAAATTACTTCTGCTTAATTCGAAAACTGCCACTCCGCTCGGAATTCGTTTTCTCATGAGTGATGACCACAGTAAGCGAGACATGTCACCGACGGCAAGCCCTGCGCGTGCATATATCTAAAAATAGATGAGTCTAACCGAGCCCTTCTTGCTGCGGTCCATGTGGAGAACTATGATGTTAAAAGGGGCCTATAAGATATTTTGCACAGTTCCTGTCTGCATATGCCCAACAGTGGGCGATTAAGTGAAATGATAACCAAAATTTGGCGGAAGTCAATTATAATGAAAAAGCTGAGATATTGAGAAGCTCACAATATCTATAAAGTGTGGCTTTACATTTACTTTCAGGTAGGCACATACCACAAGTGTATGCAGAAACAATCTATACTTCAAATGCTAGCGTCGAACCGAACAGTTTTCTGTGGGTTACAAATGGGGGATGGTATTGATATTTTCTTTGGAAAATATAATGGCATTGAAATATAAGTTCACGCCTGCGCATCACGTGCCATGCTTTTCACTTATGGCGGGGTACGCGGGGTGGGGGTACGCTGCTGTCTTATGAAGAACTGGCCAGCCTCTGGCGGACATCGTCAGGAGATTCACCTAAAAAGTTTGATGACGTGCGACTCACGAGACCGATGGAAAATCATATGCAATAACTAATAATGACTAAAACGCTGACTACCGACAGCGACAGTGGTGATGGAGAGGAAGACTGAAAAATCAGTTTTAGCCAAGAGTATTTTGGAGCGGCTATCCCTGTAACTAGGAACGTCACCTGTGAATGTGACTTTTCACGTAACGAATTGACCCGGTCTCGCCAGTCGCATTTACGGCACATCTGCATCGAAAAACAGAATTCGAGATAGCAGATATCAGCAGATATCACGACCCAACGTCTTCCGCTTGATCTCACTCTCTTTTCTGTGTTTTTTTTGTTTCTCTCTTTCTTTAAGCAATTACTTTACGTAAGAACGCTCGGATGCCCCATGTTCACTTTGCGGGTTGTAGTCATGATTATCCTTCTAAGGGCAGCCGACAGCAACAATAAATGCCAATAAGGACGAAATTACTAAATGCATTCCACTGCGGCCATGTCGCTAATTTGTGTGAATAGCGATGAGCGAAAATATAATTTTAGCGAAAACAAATGTGGAAAACTTGGTGTGGAAAATGTGGTGAACTGAGGTAGCAGGTGCGACTTTGTCAGGACTCACATCCACATTTTTTATTTCTTTCGCTGACCTGACAGCTACAATCTACAACCGATTTCTTGAAAGAGTATCGACATATCATTTCACGGCGGCAACGGGCCAGTACAACCAACGAGCCATTACATCCATCGTGCTGTTAGATCCATCGATGGATCTAACAGCACGATGGATGTAATGGCTCGTTGGATGTAATGGCACAGTCTGGATGTAACAGCGCATTGGATGTAACGGCACGTTGGGTGTAACAGCGCGCTGGATGTAACGGCGCGTTGGATGTACTGACGTGTCGAAGGGTAATCGGGATGGGTCGCGGAAAACGTGGTCTCGGAAAATATGGTCCAAACACAGGGTAGAAAAGAATGGTCCCACATCATTTGCCAAAGGTTAGGTTAGTAACACGTCGAGGATGGGTCGACGTTCAATGATGTCCGTTCGTGACAGAAGTCAGGTTAGTGGCATTGAGGACCTATTGTTCACGTCAAGCGTGGGGTCATGTTCAATGATGTGCGTCTATCACAAAGTTTAGGGTAGTGGCATCAGAGCCATTTTTTCTCAAACTCAGCGTGTATAGCGCGGTTTTTAGCTCCACTCAATACCGGAAACGGAAATAATGCGCCCCCGTAAAAATGTTCCCGGGGAAAACAGTACATAGAAGCGAACTGTTAAATACATAGGATGAGACAACAGCCTGTGTCTGCTTTTATGTGTTCCGTGACTCGGTTCTCCTTCTTGTTTACGTTGGATGTAACGGCACATTGGATGTAACGGTACATTGGATGTAATGGCGCATTGGATGTAACAACACATTGGATGTAAATCATGTAATGGCGCGTTGGATGTAACGGCACGATGGACGTAATGGCCATTGGATGTAAATCATGTAATGGCGCGTTGGATGTAACGGCACGATGGACGTAATGGCCATTGGATGTATTATCCAAATTGGACGTAAATACTCGTTGGATGTAACGGCATGTTGGATATAAAGCCACGTTGGGCGTATCGTTTCGCTTTTGGATGTACTGGCGCATTGGATGTAACGGCACGTTGGACGTAATGGCATGGAATCTTTCACGGCGACTGTTTTCGAACAAGCAAAATACTCCCCGGAGGACACAGAGGCCTCCCAAGGAGAGTGCGCTATGCTCAGCTCTACTACATGGTGGCCAAATAAAAGGCGCTCCGGCGAGGGTCATTTTTCTTACCTGTCGCGGTGGTCAGCGAGTGACCATCTCCTCGGAACTCTTGGCAGTGAAACTGCGGGTCAGTTTGGTCTACCTTCTGCTCTGGACAATAGAGGTTTCAAGGCCGTACGCTCCCTTAACGACGAGGCTCATTTTCTTAATGAGGCAAGCTTTCTGTAATGAAGTTGTTTCCATATAGGGTCCACCTGTCCCGCACATCATTCTCACTCTGCTGGCTCAACGTACGGTGTCCGATTTTGTATCCGGTGTACCGTGGTCACGGGAAATTGGCTCTCGTCGTCTTCGGAATATGGCGTGTCGAGGTAAGATAACTGTGTAGGTGATAGCTGGTGCTCGTCGAAGATATTCTGTAACCGGAAGAAGTGGCTCAGAAGAGGCCCAATCTCTGTGCGAAATATCGGCGGTTTCTAACATGAGGTGTCTTGCTTTAACTTGTGCTCCAGCGGATTTTCGAATTTCTCTTGCCCAGAAAAAGCAGTCTCTGTGCGAAATATCGGCGGCTTCGAACATGAGGCATTTTGCTTTAAACCGGAAGGTTGTTTTGAGTTATTTGGTAACGTCTGCATCGCGGTAGTAACAATTTTCGGTCAGCATACGAAAGTTCAGACGAAAAGTGCGTGTAGAATTCGTTCGAATCACCTCACTTCATGATCACTACTTCATGTTGTTGTTGCTATTGTGATATGGATGTTATGTTTTTATCTTCTTCTGAAAGTACATGCTGCTATAATTATATGCATCATAATAACGTATATGTGAGTGATCGAATATGGAGCATAGCACAGACAAGCACTTAATGCGATCAAGATGAATCTTTGGTGAAAGAGTCATCAACTCGATCAATTTCTTTTTAAATTGAACTGTCCGCTAGACGAATAACTGCAAGAAGAGACTGTCCAACCATTTCCCCGGACCGGACAACGCGGTACTGCTTGTATTTATATCAATGTCTCGTGGCATAAAAATATAACATTTCTTATATAGTGCTGTCGGGTGCTACTTGACATTTTTTACGTCAAGGCTCCACTTTTTCTTTTTCATGTTTTATTACTTTTATCGATCTATTTGGGAGGACCTCCTCATAAGAAGTGCCATGCATATTCCAGGACAACGAAGAGAAATCCAAAATTCCGTTGGAGCAAAGTTAAAGCAAAACGTCTCAGGTAGGCAGCCGCTGATGTCTCATACACAGACTGGGATTCTTCTGGGAATGTGGGATATACCTGTGTATACGTGTGCCCCTGCGTATACCCCTCTGTCTGTAAAGTTTTGCAGTGTTCTCTTTTCATGCAATATCATGTACATATTTACAACGTTTATTAAACTGTGGACAGCTTATATCCACCTGATCTTGCAGACAGTGAACAGTAACTGCCGACGATATCTCGTTGGAACCTGCTACCGCGCAATGTTGACCACCAGTTATCCTTATGTGTACGTGCATAAACGTCACAAATTATAATATGCGATGTATAGCATTTAATTCGGATACGCACGCATTCGTCCGTGCATTATCCCAGATTCTCTTTCAACCCGCTACAGAAAGGGGCAATGGACCTTGTTTATATAGAGTCACTCAGTTTGTTTACATTACCATTTTTTTCCAAACTTACTCATTCAGTTTTTCTCAACTTTAACTTTTTATCAGTAAAAGCTCCAAGGGTTTCTGCAATCCGCACATCAACTTTACAGTCGCGTTATCACTTCAGTTTTTGATCCAACCATTGGATCAATCGTATTGTGCTCATTTTTTGATCAGTTTGAAAACTATTTGGTCAAAATTTCTGATGCATGATGATCTTTCCTCAAAAGTTTCACTTGTATCAAATGTTTACGAGTGCAAACGTGTAAATGCGGATAATCTAGATGGGTAGAAGCCGCAGTTCGAACTATCACGTGTAAGCCTTTGCCAACATCTGTATGCCATCTGACGAAGAGCGAACAAAAGAAAAAGAAGAGTGTTGAAAGCATAGTCTAACATTGTTCTTGCCACGTGTCATATCTCACACGTAGCCGCTTGAAGGATGACACCTCGGTCATGCGATGTGATCCCTATCCAAAGTAACATCAAGCTGCAGAGAAATGCATGTACACTAAGGTGTAAACAGAGTTTCTGAAAAGATACGGAGAAAAACGAATGCTTAGAGAGGGACGAGCAGAACCCATTTTCAGCAGACACTGCACACATACATGCACAAGGCAAGTCTTTGAGTAGAGTTTTGCTCTTCCTTTTACTTCTAGCACATATGCGCGAACCGCTGAGGAAGTCAACAAACCCCATAAATCATGTTCACAATAACCCTACATTCATTGTGCGCGGAATTTTTCGGGTCAAAGATGGGGAAAAGAAAAAGGGAGGCCCAGCACACGGCCTCGGCGGACATATGAGAGCTCGTGTGTGTACAACTTGCAGTTGCTGAAACGCGTTTCACGCTGGCTTAGATACGCTTCTGTCGTGAAAGTCATTCGTGATACACCTGTGCATATGGAGAGTCCTGGGCGTTCTCTGGGACTTGGATTTTAATGGTGGGTTGGTTCCTGCGCGTATACACTGACGTCGCATGTACCTATTTCGCTCCTATTTTTCCCTTTATATTCTATAACATTGCATGAAATCTTTACCACGTCTTTCCCCTTTGCGTGTCCTTCTCTTGCGTGTTTGTATGTGTATGTCCGTTGCTTTTTGCACTGTTGTCATGTACATAGACGCATGTGCCGTAGGCGTCTCCATCACCGTTGCATGCCTGTCACGTTCTACATTGTCACTGGATAGAAGGCCTGCCAATGAAAGCAGTCATTATCAAATGTATATTCCCAATACCGCTGCGAACAGCACCGCTCAAGCAGATTGCTATGTGTATTAAAGCAAAAAATTCAAAACCGAGAAAGTCTCGCTTCGATCGCATGCTGTTCATTAGAATATTTATTGACTGTATACTCCGACTATTTTACACAACTCAGATACACACTATGCATGCTGTTTACCTGGCGAATGAATGCAAATTAATGAACGACGAAACACAGCCTAGGCTGGCCGCGAACACGGACAACCACGAACGCACAGGCCTCCGATTGCCAAACAGAAATTTGCTTTTGTATGCATCCCACACTGTGCCAGCCTGGCGGACGTATAATCGTTTCTCTCTTATAGCTCTGCCGTTGCTATCTCTATGTCAGTTTAGTGAACAGTGGCAGTGACTAAATACCCGTGGGCATTCGAATAAAAGCGCATTTGATTGACTATTGAGAGACCTTGTCTAAGTGCACAACTTCTAACTCAGTTACAGAGAAAGTGAATTAGATGACATAGACACAAATCAGATTGCTACAAAAACGTAGCATGAAGGCACCCGGTGTAGATCCAGCCACTTGCTTTCTCGATGCCATCACATATTTATTTGCATCGAGGTGGCCTCGCTGGTCCCTTTTCCTCATTCTCTTCCTGTCCACTCTTTCCGTTCATTAGGAAGCATTCTCCCTGAATCTCAGGACATTCCACGCCCGGTTGCCGCTTGATGCATGGCTGTAAATCCATCAAGTTCTATAAGGAGACCCTGGGTATGGGCGCGATAAAGGGCCCGAGCTACACAGTCGGCTGCTCGGGACAGGCTGACGCCAGCGTTCACATTGGCTGGCCCCTCGGACACCGGCATCATTGGCGGCATTCTTTCCGGCTACTTTGGCTCCGGCTCCCGGTTTGCTGATCGATGACTGCAATTAAAGGGCTTGCCCGTGCCAGTTAACAAGGCGAGAATGACATAACCTTTCTGTGTCCCCTTTTGTCTTTTACGCTGTTCATTGTCTGTTTGGGCGTTAAAGTCCATCGATATATTGATTCATTAATGCGTGTTAGACGCATGTGTTTAGTGGAATGTGTAAGCTATACGGTAGAAAAACAATCTTCGTAGTCTCCGTCGCACGGGAATTTCTGAAGTGTAAATATGCCTGTAACGTGGCAAGCTTCTGTCGAAGTAGTATTTCTAGTGCACGTATGCTTTTGTTTTGTATTTACAAAAATTCTGTATTTTTACATTGGAAAAGCAAAACATCGACAGAAGAGTTTGCCCGCAGAGGTAAAGAGGAAAGCCAAACAAAGTTATCAAAGTGTGGTACTCAGCTCATGGCATGTTGCCGTGCGAGAAGTCATTTCCATCGTTCCAATCAATGCCAATGAACGCGTATTTAGGTGCAGATTTCTATTTGATTCCTCGTAATTGAAAAACATTGAATTTAACTTCGTACTGCTTGCGAAGCTGAGGAAGTGCAAAAAGAAAACTGTCCGAAAACGTCACTGAATAGTGCAAGCTTTTCTCGGAACGCGCAGAAAATGTACACGATGACAGCTGCTCACGCGAGCCACGCATTGCAGTTTTCCAATGTCAACACTGAATAAACTTTAGGACGTCATTGCAAAAGACCGAAGAAATTGGGTGTGCAAGCAGTATAACTTCGAAAGTTGGCTTGAATAGGAAAACAGCGAGAATCATTTAAACGGGTGAACCAGACATGAAGAGCCTGCAACAATAAAACGGCAAAGATCCTCAATGTCCTTTTAGTAAATGATGATAAGATCTATGGAGGCAATGGAAACACATAGTCAACGAGGCGAATGTCTAGGGTCACGTTAGAGTCACGGTAGGGTAGGGTGGTTTTTATTGTACTGATGTGTCAATAAAAAGGTTTAATTAGTCAGTTTATCGTTTTAAGCCAGTCACAATACAATGTTGCGCTGCTACTAAGATGATGCGGAAAAGTAGCCAGTGGTGGCTGCTCCAAATGATAGGAGGTCCTCAGCATTGTAGCAGTGGTGCAGGCGCCAGACATATGTATATATTTATTTATATACAGGTGATCCGTGGATGATATACTTTCTCTCTCTCTTTTTTTAGAGCGACAGTCGTGTAATTTTTGTCTGGGACGTTGTAGTACAGGCTGCCATTGCAAACTTCGTTTGTGACGTCATAACTCAGTTTTAACTCAGGTGTTTAGAATCTTTTCATTGATACTGTGAAGAGGACGATGAGCAGCCATGTCAACATGGTCATTCATTCGAAGGTTGCGATTAAATCAACCAACCGCTCCTTAACCGTTGTCCCTGTTACACTGTTGGCAGTCGCAGAAGCTACACTGTAAAGAGTACTGCCACTGTTACTGAAATCTGCCTTTCTTTCGACGGGATTTAGCTGTAACAGAAAAAAAGGCACGTAAAGGAAAGTAAAAGGGAGCATCACAGGGTGGCAGTTCTACGTAGTGTGAGCGGCTGATGTAAACAACGGCGAAATATTGTCAACCACTGAACGTAGTAAAGATTTGCAACGACAACCCGAATTGTTCCTTCAGCCGCATACCAGCGGCACGCCCGAGTGGTCTAAGTGCACGCTCCTCATCTCAAACGAGATCGCGGGTTCAAATACCGGCTGTGCTGTATAGATTTTTTCTTTGGTTTTCCACATACGCTTAAAGGCGTATGGGGAAAACGCTTTCACATTCCAATGCTGGCGCACTCACTGAACGCGGTATATGTTGAGCTTTGAGGTTTCTTCTTCCTTTTTTCTTTGTTGCTTTTATCTTGATTATCCTAATAACAATAATTGGTGTGTTTACGTCGCGAGACAACTAAGATCATGAGCGATCATTATCCTAATGTCGGAGAGACATGAACTGCTTCCGACGTACATAACGAAAGAGTAGGCATCTTTTTGAAAGGGGAAAGGTAACAATGAAGTGTCATAGAGAAAATATTAAGATCGTAGTTAATACTTATACGTGACGTTCTGCCTGAACCCAAACTGTTTCGTTTAAGACGTGCGCCATTTCTATACTCCGTCGGACAACCCTCCCCGTTCAGTAAAAAGTGGTTCTAATGCTTTCTGCCGAAAGACCCAGGTGAACATACTCTGCTTACATATTTATGCTATCCGCTTCTTCTTGCGCCTTCTTCTGCTATTTCATATCGTAAAGTTTTTCCTCGTCTTTAAAATGCCAGTATAGGGTTTCTCTCACACGGTATTCCAGCCTAGCATCAGAAGCAGATATGTCACCAAGTCGCCGGAGCAAACTTTATCCTCATTCCATCAAGCGCTGTTATCTCCCATGCGGAACAAGTCGACGCCGGAGAGGAGCCGTGAAATGCATATTTAACAGATGACTAAAGATTATGAAATTCCTGTATTTCACACACAGGACAAAACGGGTTTTTATGTGGCAACCACAGCTGCCACGGCATCCTCTATAAATGTTCAAACACACCGAAAATAACAAGAGACTATCTCTTTATTTAAAAAGAAAGAAAAGGAAGAAAGGCTCATAGGAATGAACTGTTTTCCAGATATCCGGCTCCTTAAGGCATTCATTACAAGACGTCGCATGTGGCCCCTCGTATATGTCCGATCACATCTCGGAGACATCATATATTTCCCACTTCGTAGATATCGGTTCAGTCACTGCAGTATGGCAAGGGGTCTTCTTCATATTTTCCACAACCGCTGACGCGTGAGGAGATTGGATATGTATGTGTATTTATTTATACATTTTTTCCCCTTTTCTCTCGTTCTGCTTCGAACGTATATAGACCTATACTGCCTCACTATAGATTGGCGTTACATGCAAGAACGATGCAAGGTCTGCGTTATCGATTTCGCATACAGAATGAGGTTGGTTGGTAACGGGATTGCGTGAGAGCCAATGTGCTCGCTCTCTACGTCCTCGATTCCAGGACGGCAAAGAAGAAAAGCAATCGATCGCTGTGCGAATTGGGCGTGAAGTATTCGCTTTCTTTTATTTCCTTGTCGTGTTCTTTTTTCGCCATGTTGTTGTTGCCGCAGCAGTTAAAGCCTTGCTTCATAAATGGGAATGTCGGCGGGGGAAATGATGCACTTCCTAGCGAATGGCAGAAAGCTGCCAACTGGTTTCCGACACAAGGAGAGTACCTGGTTTTAATGATTTGCCAGTCGACGTTTGAAGTCATGAAAACGTTTGCTTCCCCCGACTTCCCAGTCGTCTAGTGCATTCTTGACATATTATTCCTGTCTTGTAAAGAGTTTGTCGTTATATAGGGTAACAAATCGAGAAGGAAGTTTGCACGAAGTAACTTGCAACGCGGAGATATATAGACGATCCAGTCATCGTAACAAAAAGAGGCAAATGGTATTCTTAGCAGCGGAAGTGCAGAAGTGTACGTATTTTACATCACATAAACAAAAATAAAAATAAATACAAAAAGGAGGTCACGACAATACAGCTTTCTTATAAAGAAGTTGCAGAACGCGTTGGAGTTCAGTATACTTCTGTATCCAGCATATTCTTACTAAGACAAATTTCGAGGTCGTGATATGTAAGACGAATAACTTTAAACGCTATCATCATCTCCATCTTCACATAGTCATACAGGGTCACTCTTGAGATAATAACATCGTCCTCACAATCACATTAATAACCGATGGCAGAAGAGCCAACCGCCTACAGCGCCTTCTTCGATAATATTTGTGATGATAATAAGGCTAAAAAAACACACACATACATACACACAAGCATGAGGGATATCGCAAAATGCGACTCCTGAGAAAAATGGTGTTGCAAATATAGAAATGGGAAACCGGGTATGCTTTAACAGGAAACTGGAGGGACACGCTGCGCCTGACTTATCCCCGACCGTGTACAAGCTCAAGTGCAGTGGCCCAGACAGGTCCTGGGAAGCCATTTCTCATAAGGCGTCCCTCGGAGGCCGATAACTAATGAAGTTATCTTTCCGACGAGGGTCGTGTTTCTAACCTTTGCGGGGCAGAGAGTAAATTGCTTGCGTGAACTTGCTACCGGTGTGTTTGCTTTCGCGCGAATGTTAATGGATAAGACAAGTGGATGCGACTGAGATGGTACGTTCTTGGCGATGGCTTGAGTGCTGTTTTGTAACTTCAGTTGTATAGTATAGTGTCAGTCGAAATATCACTGTATAATGAACTCATCAGTAAATTGCCCGGGATACTGTGTATAGTATACTTGAACGCGAATATACACATGTGTACACATTGACGAGCATTCCGTAAGTTGCAGCCTCTCCAGATAAGCTGATATGTCATACTTTCCGCCCCCCACTTCTAATATAACGGAGCGCCAGGTCGATGAGTCACTTGTTAATTTTCCTCACTACATGTATGTCCATTCATCTCTACGACAACCGGAAAAAATGTCCGTCAATTATGTTGCTCTATAGGCATATTAAAACAAACTATTGTTGAATACATTTGCACAATATATTTGACATTTCACGGTACCACCACCTCACGCTATTTGTGTCATTTTAACATCAACAGTTGAAGAGTATCACTGTAAGCTGAACTGAATATTTATTCGTAAATGCAGTGCATACCTGCCTACAGGCTAGAAGGAATGACTCAACTCTCCGCCGGTATAAGTTCCCTATAGATGGCTCGTGCACGTCAACCGTTGTCGCCCCCCGCTGTGCCTCGTACAAGCTCTTCCCCGTACAGTGGTTGGGCAAAAGCCCGTCATAATTACGTCACCGCGATTCGCTACCCGCCCTATAAAGGCACACAGAGGGGAGGCCGATGATTTCACCTTCCGGCTCATGCTGTCTTTGTATTTTTTGCTCGCGCCACATGGTTCTTGCACCCTGCCGAGAGATCCCCCGTATTACAACCAAGGGTTCGATTCAATAGAGCGTAAGGGACCCTTGCAGTGGAGTTTTTTTATTCCTTATTCTTACTTGTACTTTGTGACTGCAGACATAGCGTAACGCTCGGAGAATGGCTTCTAAAATAGCTTGTATAGATCGCAGAAAGGTATCCGACTCGTGTGCACTTTGTATTTAGAGAAACACGCGGTAGAAAGTGGTAATGAGCCGTGGTTGGGCAGCCGCTGGTGAAGTAGGAGGCTCCCCAGCTGTGGATACCCTCTGCGTATCTGAATAACCAGCCACGCAAAACTTGGCGCTTGTGGGTTCTGATAAATGCGCAGTTGCACAAAAACTGTTCAGGTGCTAAACTTCATTAAAGATTGGATTGCTGATTGGACAGCACCAGGGTAAGGTTAATTTCACTCACAACCTTGGTGGCGTTTGGAGACATGTAATTGTAGCAAATAGCTAAAAGGAGGAAAGAGGAGAACGCGATTATATCTCAGTGCATGTTTCCCACGCGATGCTGAGAAAGAAGCCGCGTTCTCGGCTCGAAGACGTGTCAAGGGAAAGGAACAAGACGGCTAGTTGCACCTGTGCAGAGCATTTGGACAAGCCACGTTTCACTTCACAAGGGCTACTAGAGAGTTGAAAAGCGGAAATGCCTATGAGACTTTTAGAGTAGCACCTGCTTCGCTGTTACGATGCATAAACGCATGCAGGTGCTAGGAAGGAGTGATTAAAGAAGGATTTCTGCTGAAAGAGATTACACTGAATCCTCGGATGCATACAGGCGGCGGAAGTATAGTAAACCAATGAGTTCAGGAGTGAAACAAGAACGAGCTCAAAACACTAGCGTTATCATCAACACGATGCAAAACTACTGATTCGACTCGCAGGTCGCATGATAACACGGTACGTTCATGCGGACAGAGAAGTTTCAGAAGTGACCATCCTCACTTCCTCGTCCATTTCACAGTGTCCTGTCATCTTTCACTCTCTCTTTTTATTTATATTTTTTTAATTTAATTTTTGTCGTTCTTTTTATACATGACTTTTCTGAGCGCTTTGGGGGAGGATTCCATTTTGGGGCATCTCTCCATCTCATTTGCATATGATTTTGTGCCCTTATGAAAAGGGCTGTAATGAAAACAGTGAGTTACAGTTCTGTCAACTAGTGAGCATTCAGATGCACGATGTGCCCACAAGTGAGTGGAGTGATCTAGAAGCCCTTTATGAGAATCGTGTACATTGAACAAGAAGAAGAGAGAACGACAGTGTGGAGATTATGCCCAGGTAGCCTAGTTTTCCATTACTGTAAGTCGTTAACGGATAATCCATATAATCTTAGAGCTGCAGCGTCACTTCAGCGTGATACGCCAAAACACGTAAGACTGCCACCGTAGTCGTCCTCAAGAAATGGTTTAGAAAGGGAAAGGCACAAACATTAACGGTAGCTGCTGTGAAGAAGATTCTGTGCGTATGTGAGCTGTATAGGATGAGTTATCGCAGATGCCCTTGTGCTCAAAGACGTGAGAATCAGTGTGAAGGCAAACACAAGATATCCTCCAATGTCTTCACTCTACGCTGCGGGAACTCTGGCATTTCTATTGGGCACTGAGCTCTGCAATGGCGCATGGGGTACTCTGGAGAGACGGGGGGCCGTCCACTAACTACCAGCCATTTCCCCTCCGCCTGGTCTCGGGAGGAACCACTCATGAAGCTCTCGCTTGACCTCCACCACATGTTGCTCCGTGAGTGCTGCGCCATATGCGCTCTCTTTCGATGCGCCAGAAAATTTTATGCCAGGCTCGGGCAGGAACCGTGCAATGCTTTTCAGCGTTGAGCGGAATGAAGCCAGGCTGTACAGCTTACATTAAGAAAGGTGTGTTCGTTGTAAAAACGTGAAAGAGCAGCTTCAGCTCTCATTGGACTCTCTCAAATGACAACTCTAAACTGCAGGAAAGGATGATCTGCTTATGTAACAATAATGGAGTGAGTCGTGTCTGCACGTCACGAGACAACTGTGATCACTGCGACGCCCCAGTGGCCGGTCTGTGGATTAATTTCGCCCACCTGAGAGTTCTTTAACGTGCGCCAAAATGAGTGAGTGTGAGAGGGAGACAAAAGAAGAAGCGAAATAAATTATACATTTTTTGCGACGTGCTTCGACGTGCTATGGTGTTTTCCTCGCGGAAGTAGACAGTGTGATAGGAACTTTCCGTGACTACAGCTCATCGCAATGGTAATTATGTGACCCCAACCAAAAGAAAGAAAGAAAAAAACTGTCGTAACGCTCTCGATATCTGACTGGCACAGGAGCTACCTTCATTATTCAAGCAGCACATAGACAAAGAGGGCATTACTTGAGCTATCTTCACCCTTATAACAGCAAACTAATAACAGTCAGGAAGGGAGAAATTAACAATAGGAAGGATACATATGGCCTTAAGCTTGTGTTTGGCCACGAGGACCTTTGCCGCGAGAATGTCATTGTATTTCGTCGAGAAAAGTGAAGCCAAGCGGAGAAAAAGAAACGACGACATAGTATACCAGCAGTCACTGCATTTTACATATGAGGCATCCAAGCATTATCGTTTTCATTGGTTTAGGTGTTTCTACCCTGCGGCGCGGACCTTATGCTTTAGGGTTTTAATTATTGTTATTAATCGAAGCGGTGAGATTAGGTCATGTTTTTTCTTCCAGCCCTGATTCACGTGACGTTTTATGATGTTTAGAAATTCTAGCGGTAGAGCCTACTTTTATTTATTTATGCTGGAATTTATTTTCTTTATGGAATTTATGGAATTTATTTATTATCTGCTGGAATTTATTTTTTTGCAATCCCCTCGTACAGGGGCTTTAGGAGATCGTGGGTGACTCAAGAAAACAATAAAAAAACAATACTTGGTCTCTGCAACATTTAATTCCGCTGATTATGTGAGAGTGAAAAGACAAGATAGACAACATGAACGGTAATGGAAGTAGAATTAGAAACCGTACATAATTAGTCAGCTGAATTGATGCATCTTGCCACGAATTACAGAAAAAAAATCACCGAACATCACACTGCACCCGAATAGCTTGTTACTACGAGTATATTTCATGTGGATGAAACTTTTAACGATTGATTTGAAACGATTAATGCTGAGGCCATGACTCATTTCTGCATGTAATGTATGTAATGAATCGCTATTTTGCGGTAGTTAACATTCAGGGGTATAGTGGGTAACCACAGCGTGCTGTGCCCGCTAATATGATATCGTTTTAATTTACCTCATGCAGCTAGACGGACATGCGCTTGCAGTAGAGCCGATAAACACGGCTATTAAATCACATTTCTGAGTCTTAGTTAGACCGAATAAACACGGTTCTTTTACATAGCAACGGTGAGGACAAGCTCACCAAGGAATCTAACAACGTCATACTCCAAAACCTTTTGGCACCTCTTCCGTTTACCCAGACAGGCGACCAACGCATGTGATGCTGTTTAAACCAGATCGTAAAAGGATCGCGAGCAAGTGTTGCGAAATGAGAACAAGCTTGCACTGAAGAGACTGAGCGTGAAGAACAACCGAGCCGCCCAGACATAGATTTAAACCTAAGCGAAGAGGAAAATGAAGGGAAATAAAGAAAAGCTTCCGGATCCCCTGAAGCATGTCGGAGGACGGGGAGAAGGTGAGGAGGAGGTTGGCGGAAAGTTGTCGCAACGGCAGTGCATGGAGCCAGATAAACCTTCCCTTGCACATGTGCGTCGTCTGTCTTCTGAGGACAGCCAGAACGTCACTGGGCATCGCCAGTGACTTCAGCAGCTTACTTAGATCCTGTCTTTTTCAATTCATTGCTACAATATGCCTTGGGGTTGTGATGTTCCGCGTATTGTTTTAATATTTATTGTTTTCGTCGTCTTTATTGACGATACTGAAGGGATACGCATAGCTACACAGTACTGTGAACCTTAAGTTTCCGTTAACCCGAACTTTCCGTAGTGGTTCCTGGAATTAATCGTCCATATCTGAACTATCGGAATAAATTGTGTGCCTTCCTATAAAGTTTAATTATACATTCTCTACTCGTTCACCTTTTATTTCATAAGCCAGAACGTTAATTTACGCTAGGCTACGCTACATACTATCACAGGCTTGGTTTACGTCTCCGAGGTACTGTTTCGAACGATAGCTTAGAAAGCTTCCAGTTAGCAAGTTTCTGAGAAGCAGGAAAGGAATCCAAGCGTCAGCTCATAATTGAAGTGACCACACACCATATCGGCGAGGAGACTCACCGTTCCAGCCCACAAGGGGTGTTCCGATTTGCAGTAGAAAAATACACTTGTGTGCGATTTAGTATTCTCAGCGTGTTTGAAGAAAGAGAGCCACGTAGATAATCCTCTGAGTGTACTCTTTCTTCCTGCTGCTCAGTGCAGGCACAGTGACTCAAGTTCAACGCAATCAATCAAATGTTCTCCGCCGTAGCCTTGTTAGCGACATCAGATCTGTCTGGGCAGTGTGCCACGGTTTGAACGGAACTGTTGAAGCGTTGATTTATTTATTGATTTTTTTTTTCCACCGAGTTCTTCTATTGACAGGGACAGACACTTTCTTCTGCGCCGCCTTCTCTGTTTGGCCTTGAGTTCTATAGCGATTACGTGGCTCTTTTTCCGATGAGCTATGTGTTCGTTTAGGGGAGGAGATACGTGCAAAGTGATGTTAATGTCCTGGCAAAGTTGATATCTTGACGCTTTCAACTTTGTATTCCGACTCTTGTCCGTCCCACGGCATTCCTATTTAATTTATGTATATTTTTAACAACTATTCCTTATTTTTCGTCGCTTGACGTTACTTGTGTGGCAAATAGAAACAAACCTCACCTGAACACATAAGGACAAGGAAGACGCCGTTCGCAGTTCGTATGGAGTTGCTTGAGAGATCGCACCTGATTGACACTCGTGACTCTTCGTATGTTTCCGGTCACTGCTTTGAGTTACCTTGCTTTTACTGCTTTTTTAATTTAATTTTTATTGTTTTCCCTTTTGATCTTTATGTTGCAGTAGCAAAGTAGAAGTATAGGATGAAAAAAGTGCAATCTTTAGGTTGGCGCACATTATTAGTGCTTTAGTGCAGCCATGCCGACTGCGATGCGGTTATAGGATCTGAGATAAACAGCTGAGATCAAACAGCGACCGGACGACTTATTAATGCTGCATAATGACGAGTTCTTATGTGGAAATGATAATTCTGGAAACGTTGAACTCACTCTCGAGAAAGTTGGAACTAATATATATATATATATATAGGACTGGGGCTCCTGTCTGTCGCGGTGTCGTGTGTGGAAGGTACTATATTAAGATGTACTTGTAAAAAGAAGGTAAACAATGTAAACAAGATGGAGTACAGTTATTATGGTTAAGCGTAGAAGGAATATCTTTAAAAGCATTTGAGATCGATTTCAAAATGCATGGTTGCATACTTATATAGCCAGAACGGACACAACGTGCATGCATTCAGCTTAAACGTTGGGGTTTTGTCGGCCTGCAGCATAGGTGTAATTCCGAGCGGGTACCCCCAAATAATGCTTTATAGCTCCCATGAAGATCACTATTTTGCCCTTCCCGAAGAGAATTTGGCGAAGTGCCAGCGACATGTCCCAGTTGAAAAATGATGAACCGAGTTTCATGTGTGTGCCCAGGTGAATGACTTGATATATGAATACCACCACGAAGAAGGCGGTATGAGAGCAGAGATAAAGGCCAGTTAAGGGCATTAGATATAGAAGAAGATAGGGGCTGAGGAAAGGAGGAGGAGAAGAAGAAATAATGCACAGTTTCAGGTGATCACGATGATCCATATGGGCCCAAAGAAACGCGACATTGCGAAGAGAAGCACAACGACAATATTCAAGCCGATTATTATTCAAAACAAGGTAAAAAGTAGCTTCAGCGCTAAATACTTCATCAAGTGCTTTAGATAGTGCATATAGATACTATACCCAGAAACAATATACAGAAAAATATACCGGTAAGGAAATCAGGTTGCGACAGGGAGCTATTTCCTGCCGATCAGCCACACTGCTGTTTCACGATTGTCGACTCCAAGAAATTTCATTACAACGCGTTCGTAATGGGTAGATAAATTTTGGGGATGATAACAAAAATAAGAACATCAAAAAAGAAAAAAGATTGACATGATTCAGTCAGTAATCTGCCATCTTTCCTAAACAAGCGATTGATGTTAATGAATTAACGTACTTCGAAAGAAGTATAGGTGTGAGCTGTAGAAGGTTATAAAAAAAAAA
>JARGYV010104532.1:7208-17342 GCA_029532675.1 Ornithodoros moubata | reverse complement strand
CCAGTTGGGCCATCCCAAAGCTAGAAAGCAGCAGACTCACACACAACCGCCGTAATAAAGAGGGCCGAGCTGCGAGTAGCGGACGCAAGAGAAGGAGAAGGGTTACTACGCCGTTACTAGAACCTATGATTGATCCTTCTCAGCTCGTGCATGAAGACAACTCCTGTGTCTGCATCTGGCATTGCAGTTCCTTGTCTTCCTTTTCTTCCCTATTAAAAATGAGAGAAGCATGGGCAGTGCTAGATATCTCTGCTGGCCAGACATGTCAGGAATGGCATACCTTATTCGCAGCTGATCCATCTGCGCCACGAGACGGTCCCTTTTCTCGACAATGTCGAGCATTTCGCTAAGGATCTGCCTTTCTTTTTCGATGTCGTGCTTAGATTTCTGGTTGTCTGTAATAAAGTATGGATGCAAAATGCATGTGTGTGTGCCTGCATAAAGACCCAGGAGGCGCTCAGCAGTTCTTAACATCCTACACAGATGCTGCTATGCAGGGCACCTTACCATCTATAGCCATACGCTCCCGCATTTCTTGCTGCAGTTTCGAGTGCAGATTCTCAAGTTCTAAATCTTTCACCCTGAAAAGGTACATATGTATGCAAAGCATTTCTTTGTGTGTTTAATAGAACACACAGAGGATACAACCCTTACCGTATAAGGAGTTCTTGTTCTTCTCTAGATAATTTGTTCTTCTGGCGCATCAGTCCAAAAAGCACCTGTGTCAGCTCTCCTTCCTCAGTCTGCAAGTCTGGCAGAGACACAGGACAAAAAATTGTTTAGGTGCAGTTTTTGTTCAAATCTGTGGTAAAGAGAAAGATACCTTCATCTTCATCATCCTCTCCTCGTAACGCACGTTCAATGAGAACGCCTCGTCTTTCCAGGGCCCTCAGGCTCACCTCAATCTCTTCGAGGCGCCTTTGGATTTCTTGAGCAGTGCGCAGTCTCTTTAATTCGTGCTGCCGTTGGACCTTTTGTGTAAGTCGTTCGAGACGCTTTTGGTTCAGGCACTGGAGGTGAACGGATAACAAGGCACCATGTAAGGCTACTTCTGTTTCAGCTGGTTTCAGTGCGGAAGACATGCATGCACCCCTAGAAGCCAAGGCTTAGAAAAGTTGCCTTACAGATTGATAAGCAGTCATTAATGGGTACAGATTCTTACCTTGCTCTTCTTGTCGCCGATGTCACTCCCTATTCCTGCTTTATCCTCGTGATCAGACATGCTTTCCTCTTCTGCGACAGAAGCTTGTGTAAATGGTACAAACATTGTGTAAATGGCACAGAGAAAAAGTAAACGGAACTATAGTCATATAAAGCAGCTGTCTTGCCTGTTACTGTCGGTTTTAGACACAAGTGCCAAACAACTCTTTATACTTCAGCAGTCATTTGCAATAACTCCTTGAACACTCAGTACATTACCTTGGGTCAATCACTACAGTCAGTGTAAACACATACATAAGTTGTAAACTGTGCAGAGACGCACCTGAGGCCTGAGGCACCATGTTGTCGAACTCCACACTTCGACTTTTTGCCGGGAGGACAATCGGCTGAGATTTCAAGTTGTCCAAGCTGATGTGTTTCTTAATTTGTTCTTTGGACTCGTTTACTGGCTTTTTCCGTGGTACAGATGCTGAAGGCACTTCAGCTGGAGCTTCCTGAAACACTGCAGGTGCAGGCCGACTGTTACTGCTCTTCTTGGGAGCCTTTTCCTTTGACAGACGCGAGAGCCTTAATCGGGAGAAAGTTTTTTCTCTTGTTGGGCTTCTTTCCTCAGCGCTACGTGCTGCTTGTTCCTTGTTGTAACACTCTTTCCTTTCTTTACTGGTTGGTCCGTCCGAACCCCCATTCTTACTGAAGCCCAGAAAAGACAGAATGTTGCGTTTCGTCAGACTTTTCCTTTCCTCGTCTTCATTTCTTGAAAAGAGCCGCCTCTTTGGCTTCGGTTTCAATTTCCTCGCTGCTACCGCACGGCTGCTGTCACTAGGAATGTACTCGTACAAATCTGGTATGACAATTGGCTGCACAGGGCTGCAAAAGACCTCAGGCAGATCAAGTTCTTCGTTGGACTGCATCGGGGACACTACTGGCGTAATAGAATCCTCTTCGTCGTCCTCAAATTGAGCTAACCTATTCTGTGCAGTGCTAAAGCTGCGAAGAGAAGACCGATCGTCGATGGCATTAAATGCCTCGTCTTCGTCATCGGGGTCCAAGAGATCAGTTAGCGTGAGTTCGTCAAATGCTGGGGTCCTCAAGTATCGCCTCCGATAACTACATGGGCTTAACCCCAGCTCTTCGTCACTTTTAAGTCTAGCACGTTCTCGCGCCTCTCGTCTAGCTCGCTCTCGTTCTGGATCGGTATACGAAGGCACGCGCAAACATGTTAATCTTGAAGTGGGTGGCGTTGAGAAGTGTTCATCTGTCGGGGTTCCAGCTTCTGGGGTCTTGAATTCATCAAAATCGCCAGCAATGCTTAGGCTGTCAAAGTATGGGAGATTCTGAATGTCTTCATGGACACTTTTCCTTGAAGCCTCTCTACGGCTCATCAGCATCGCAGTCACAGGATCTATGCAAGTTCGTGCTGGCTGAGCTGTAGAGCTGTTTGTATTATCAGCAGGCGCAGGTTTTACAGTCAGCTGCCGAGGCTGTTGTCTCTGATCGCTATTCTTTTTTGAGCGCGCTTGAGTCGACGGCTTCGGAAGCGTAGCAGTGAAGGGCTGAACTGGAGTTTCGTCCTTGGGACAATCCTGATCGAGCTCCTCACAAGAACCCAGACTGCCAGGGGAGGAAGATCGTACTGAAGGAAAATCAAGCATTTGAAGGTTGATATTGAGAGACTTGAGGTATATTGATTCTCTTCTGCCATTTCCGTCAGATCCGCTCGGACGACGCAGCACTTTTTCCGCAAACGACCCGCCATAGCCTTGGAATTTTTGGGGTTCCGGTGTAACACGAAAGGCCTGCTTTGGTTCCCTTTTGTTGCCTCCATCACCAGTAACGACTTGAACCATATCACTAGATGACACTTTAGTATCAGATGTCGATTTATCCACAGTAGCTTTGCTTTCGTTTGTGGCATCGTGTTTCACAATCTTTTGAGGTTCGGAAGACTGTTTCTCAAAATCTTGTTCAAAATCATTGCAATGTGTGACAGGTTTTTTCTTCCTTCGTCTTGTCACGTGTCTGTCGTCAAACCTGAATTCTTTGTTTAAATCTTCCAGACCTGACAATATGTCACTTTTGCCCCCTTCCTTAGCCCATTCGGAGACAGTGATGTCATCATCGCTACCGACAGCAGTAAGGTGTCCTTTATCATTAACAGCTTGATCCATTTGTGTCTCAACTTCCACATCTTTGGGTGGCAAATGCACGGCTACTACTTCTTTTATCCTCAATTCCCCATCTTTTTTCTTCTGCTTTGAGCTGTCAGCAGCAGCACTCCTGCTCTCAGACTGCCATTCTGATACTGTAAGATCCTCGTCACTCATTCTTGCAATGGGTGCTTGCGGCGACCTACTCACAGCTTCACACATTTCATCTTCCAATGCAGGGATGTCATCTCCTGGTGAGAAAACCTCTTGATCACTGATTGAAGCAGAGCATGTTGTGGCTCCACTACCAGCTCCTGCACCGTCACTCTGTGGGGACAAAATCTCGGGTGTTGCTATGTCCGTACCCTCCAAACTCTCTTTTTCATTCCTTGTAGGCATGTTTGGTGTTTCCAACTTCAATGTAAGTTTTGATCTATCCATCCCACTTGGATGAACGTATTTTTCATCTGTGTTAGAGTCACCTTGTTCATTTCCGTGTTCATGATTTTCATTACTATCTGCTATAACAGAAATGAAGAGTGCTGAACCAGGTATTGGTATGGTTTCTTTGGTGGGGTCCGCTTTAGAAGTGCCGGCTGATTCTGAGGGTGCAGGTAACTTACTGCTACCTGTCACTGTACTGGAAAGGGTGCCTTTGGATACATCATGCACCTGACTCTGCAATGTCAGATCTGGCTGTGCTTTACGAGGAGACAAAAGGGGAAGAATTGAACGGTTCTTCCTTTCAATTTGTAATGAGTTACTCTGTCTTTGGGACTTCTGTGGGTTACCTGGATTAACATGTTGCAATCCTTTGTCTTCATTGACGTCTACTGTTTCCTCCCTAGGGCATTTGTTCGTGTGGGATAAATTGCTCGACTCAAACTTGGGTTCATCTCTGCTTTTACAAGAGTTGTTTGTCAAGGTAAGGTGTCTGACAAAGTCTGAGTTACTGGAAGGCATTTCTTTTCTTAATGAATATCCATCTGTAGACACAGATAAGTTCGGTTGTGCTGACGACTGCTGTAGTGCTGCCCTCTCTATCACGGTGCTTCTTGATGAATCAGATATTTCTGATGCAATGGCTTCATCACTGGCGATATTTGGTGACAATGAGCCAGATTTCACAAGTTCAGGAAAGGGCTGCTTGGAAGACTCGCAAGCAGATTTTTCAACCGAGCTCTCAAGCTTTTCCGAAGCTTCCAAATGTTCACTCGCTAAATCTTGCGCTACACTAAAAACTTCGGGATATGGTGACAGCAGTTCTTGTTCTTCTATGTCGGATGCATCAGTCCCAAGGCCAAGATCTGCCGGCGATGGTACAGTGGAAGACGTTAACATCACAGCAGAAGAGCTGGCACTTTGCACTCGCAGAGCCCCAAACGGTACAGCTGACGAATCAGATGCAGTTGATGTTCCCAACTGGTCGTCTGCAGGAGTCTGGGCACAGCTGCTCTCACTGGAATCCACTCTGTCGACCAGGATGCCATATCCACGCGTCTCCGTTCCTGGTGTTATCGCTGGAGACGGTGATCCTGGCATCGCATCCACCAGACTGCTCACGTCCGACACATCTGTGAGTGACAGCGATGCAAGGTCCTCTCTTAAATCCTCTCTGCCAGCCTGCTTGACCTCGGAGAGATCATCCACGTTGGACGAAGAGGACAGTCCAGACGACACACTCACTCCTGCAAGGCTCTCGGCCGACTTATTCAATTTGTTAATCTGCAACGAAAGGTGGTCACTCGATGTCTGTCCATTACTGGACTTTGGACTAATGCCCGATTCTGCAGAAGTGGCACCCTGATCGGTGCACTGTTCATTCAGCAGCGCAGCAGATGAGCCACTCCCTTCATGCTGGTCAGCGTCGGCATCAGAATCTAATTCTCCAATGGGCTTCCCCAGTGCAGCCCTAACTTCCTTGGGTCCCCAGTCAAGTTCCATATCTTGTTCTCCAGGTGACTTGTCGATGACTATAGTTGGAATTTCATGCTTTGGAGGCGGAGCTTCTGCTTCAGACTCTGAGCTCTCTTCTGAGGAACTTATTGTAAGGCCTTCTTCATCCGATATGTACTCCTCTAACAGAAAACAGAATTATCATGTAACCCAAATGAACAACACAAACACTTGGGATTCCAGCAGCAAAGTGACTGCTGCTGAAAATATTACAGTAAGTTAAGCTTACCTGAACTTCTTTCTTCGCCTTCGCCTGCAGGCATACCCGCTTTCAACACAGGGACTGCTACTGTTAACACTTCGTCCTTTCCTACCTCACCATAATCCACAGGTGCATCACACTCATCTGAAACCAAAGAATTCAGTGCACACTAATAAGAAAATGTGAAGCTTTTCAATCTATATCACTTTATATCACTGGTCAATCAAAACAGTCGAATGCACTCCTTCAAAAACATGACTAGTATTTACTACACCACAATAACATCCTCTACACTCTTTTTTTTATTGACACAACTCTCATGTTGGGAATATTGAACAACAAAGAACAACATTCTACTGCATGTGTAGTAATAGGGTTTGCTAACTTACTTTCTGGTGAACTTTCCGGAAGGAGTGTTCCCAAACCAATACCCTTTTGCCGATCTTTGAGCGTGCCTAATGTATTAGTGTGTTCATGCAAGGACACTGCTTGTGCTACCAAAAGCACATTTATGCATCACACAACATTACTGCCTTCATATTCGACATGTTTGCACTGTACGCATACCACAGGCCTAACATGTTAGATTATGCGTTTACAAAACGACTGTTATTTTCAAGTTCTATACACAAGTACGCTAAAACTATAACTGTAATGTTAAAAGCACGGGCGTGGAACACAACTGCTTTAGAGCAACACCCTCCAGCAGAGAAAACATAACTGTATCACCCGAGATTCATTATAAAAGTTTTGTTTTGCACCTTGATCAAACGTTGCTGTGCTATTTCTTTATGCCAATGTTTCCAGCAATGTCCAAAGGGCAAAAAGCCAGAATAGAAAACTTTCAACAATGAGTAGTTTTCAAGCAAGTGCATTCACTGTGAGTTGAATACATGGGAGGGTTCTAGATTTTGAATACTATCGAGTAGTCACAACCAAAATTGGTTTCCTCTGTCTGTGACCAGTCTTTAGCAAGCTGGTTCCAGGTTCTGAGCCCATCACAAAACAGAGAAAGTTATCCTATTGCTGCCTGCCATGTACTCCACCATCCTGCACAACTGTAATTAAAGCTTGCACCTCCTGACCCTAAAGTAGTGGCCAGTAATGTTGTAACCTACAATACTTGGTTCATATTCCAGTTTTGGAGTACCTGCAGGACACGGGTAAACCAAGTAATTTCTCATCAGGGTATCATCAGCGTGAAAGCTGACTGTATGATGACCTGAGTACGGCTCACATTTTGCACATGAATACGTACGAATTTTACTTTTCCCAGTAAATCGCAAACCCACACAAATTTAAATTTACTGTAGCTTTTATAGATATCACTGTGAATATAGAAACGAAAGTAAGCAAATGGATGGGCTTATGCAGTGCTTTTATATCCATATTGTTAATCGTTACACTCAGCACAGAAAATCCGAGACCTGGCTGCAAACAACCAGCATTACTTTCACGCAATGAGGCAGCCAACAACTTAAGCAACATTATACAAATGGCGCACAACTACAGGTAATACTAGAATAAACAGCTAACAGAAACAAGTTAAAACGTACAAAAGAATAGAAAGTGACATGCAAAAGGGAAAAGAGAAAGAAAAAATAACACAGACAGAATGCACTAAGAAACAACACAAGCATCACGGTTAGCCGGGTTTGGAACAGACTCTGGGTGAGCTCGTGCAAAGGATGAAAAGGCAGAGATAAGATCGCGTATCTGAGCTGCAAAGGAAAGAAACAAAATGAGTGAAACCCAATAGAAAGAAACCAAAGCGGAAGAAGAACTGAAGAAGCAACGTTGCAGAAATGAGAGTCCCTTGCAACCCTTCTAATGTAACCCACTTACCGTCCGAAAGAGGTTCGTGCGGACTATACTCGTCGTCGCTGTCGACATCATGGCTTGTAGCATCATCTTCACCAGTTTCTGTCTCTGTTTCTTCTTCATCTTCTTCGTAGTCATCTTCACCTGCTCCAAAGCAGGAGAAAAAAAAAAAAAAAAGTTGAAATGGATTCGGTCACAGCACTTTGGGTGTGCGGCAGATGATGCTAGCACTGTTTTGTCCTTAAAAGTTATAATCGTATGCAAAGCATGTCCAATTCTAATAGATCCGGTGTAGAACGATTAGTGAGTACAAGTTCTGGGGCGTGTGGTTTATAGATAGAATCACGTAGAACTACGAAATCGTGGATTGTGTGAGTACGATCTCTATTTTGTATGTAGATACTTTGGGAAAAGCTACGTGAACAAACACCAAATGGAAGCACAGATGATATTCTCATGCACTCTCATAAACAACAGACACTGTCCGGGTGATGCTTCACTGCTTCTGCACACCTTCGTAAAGCTGAGCTGCTCGGCCACATGAACAACGCTTGATACAAACAACTTTGAAGCAAGCGTTCCAAAAACCAATGAAAACGTGACGTTTTTGACCTACACACATATAATACACTAATAATAATGAAACCTCATATTACCCCCTTATTGTAGTAAACATATATCTTCCAAGTCCTCAAACTCTGCAATTTCTTTCAAATTTGTCAAATGAATCACTGAACTGGCAGGAAGAAAAAAAAAAGAAAACCGGTATATATCAGAAAAATGTTTTCAAGCTAGCTCCAGATATTGCAAAAAAATTCATTGGATATATCAGACTAAGAAAATACTACCTAGCTTCCACAGCAGTTGTAGCAGGTGGACCTTTTTCCGTGTTTGTCAATGAGCAGATAGAAGTTGCTCAGAGGTAGGAGAAACTAAGGCAGTTCTTCTTCTGAGAATTCCCATTTTTCTAGACGACTTATAGCTAGATGGTTAACTTCCACAAACAATATCGAATGCAGCCTAGAGCATACTCTAGACGCCGTGAAATCTTTCTAATTGAATATGATAGCCCACTGTGGTGGTGGTGCTTGGGGCAGATGACATTGGACTGGGCCTACCTTCGGTGCTAGACCCTTCTTCTTCCATGCTTGAAGAGCTCGCACCTTCTGCATAATCATCCTGTCCACCATCACATGTTCTGCGGTCGAGTGCAGAGGCATGTTTGCGCTGCCACGTTTCGGCCATGTGCCTTGTCTCATCCGCAGTCAAAGAATGCTCTATCTCTTCGACCAGGCTTTCCGACTCCGAGCTCTCCTCCTCCGAGCTGTTGAGCAATGACAAGTTGTCATCAGACTGCAACATAGCTGATGCAACACTCATCTACCTTAGGTTGGAGCATTCGTCGTCACTAGTAGGAACATCCACTTTCCCCAAGTTCTTTTGAGCAAGTTCCTCCTCCTCAAGTTCACTTGTCAGGAAGTCGTCCTCTGACAAGATTTCAAGGCTGTTCTCAAACTCTACACGTTCCGGCGTATTGTCAACATCAACCACAGCGTTCATGTCGTCCAGAGAGAGACGTGCTGGTGTCTCGTATGTTTTCACCTGCAAAGATTGAGTGATGACACATTGTTTTCAATCCCTTGATGCAACTTGATGTTATCACTGCTCAGCTTCATGTCCACATGAAATTAAACAAGAACATTCTGGAGCAAAGGGGAATGCCAGCAAACTACAACCATAGAGTGAAATGTAAAACACACACAAATGTAAGAGATACATATATATACATATACTTTGAAGACGTACAAAGAGAATTTGCCCATGCAATATTCAGGACATTTACTAGTTTTACTATTTAGGTTTCACTGTCCTTTACAACATGATGGATTGTATAGTTGAGATAGACAGTGTAGAGCGATGAGTTGCAATTTTGATGTCGAGTGATAAGATGCAGACATGATCCGGTCGGTTGTAACCCTAACCACACACAATCTGTCACTCAATAAAACTTGAGAAAAATGGCCTCCTAGAATTGCTTTTATATTCTACCTGTATCACCTTTTCCCATGTCTCGGAACACTTATCAGGTACAATGTTGTGTAAGACAACAAGGACACTCACCTGGAACGTTACTGCACTACCATCCTCCACAAAAGGTGTAATGGGATTCTGGATTTGAGATGGATCTCCCATATCTTCTCCAGCTCCAAGTGGAGGGGATGGCGTTCGTGGGACCTCCGCAGGGGTCGGACGGCCACCATCTTGAATGTCTTGACTCGCACTAACAGGTGACACCAAGCTAGGAGGTTGGGGCTCAGCGAGCAGGAAAGCATGCTTGCGTCGCATCATCTCTTGCCACCGCTGACTTGGGCGCTCCATGCGGAAGTGTGGGGTGCAGTAGAACTTCCCTAGAGACAACATCAAACAGAAATATAGAAACAGATTGCCTTTATGTGCAATATAACGCAGCAAGCTCACCCTTGTATGGGGCAGCGCGATCATAGGCATAATTGCCCAGACGTAGGCTGGCGTTACAGTAATCACAGCGGAAGCAGCCTCTATGAAAGAACAGTCCTTCCGCGCTGAGCCGTTCCATGAGGTAGACGCGTTTATGACAGAAGCAACAGGTCTCGCTCACGCCATTTGGTTCTACTGATTGCACTTTTTCTTCTTGTGCTTTCACAACTGGTGCTAATGGTGTCGTCTGCTCACAAAAACATACCCCGTAAGCAACGTGTCTCGTAGTGTGTCTAATATAAACTTACCTCCTCTGTCTTAATGCTGTTAGCATTGTTTTTTGTAAGAACCATTGCAGGAGGGGGGGGTCGGGGTCGCTTCTCTTTTATT
>JARGYV010104530.1:0-14736 GCA_029532675.1 Ornithodoros moubata | reverse complement strand
CAATCATCGATTAGCTCTGGCATCGTTTGTGGCCTATATCGTTGTCCAGCGACGGCAAAACGAATCTCTTTCTCCACGTCCCCATCTGGTTTGCAACGCTTCCGCTGCACCGATGGACCCTCAAAGCCGAAGCGAATGCTGTGTGCTCACGATCTGATTGCCATCGACTCTCTGGGTTATTGACTTCAACGATTTCAGGTACACTGGTACGATGAGCCGGCGTAATGGACACACCGTTCGTGGACAAGGGGAATCATCAATTCATTTTTCCGAGATGGGTCGTATCGTGGGAATTGTTGCTCAATGTCTAATAATTAAACCTTAAACGGGCAAGCGGGACTGAATACCCCTTTCCCGCTCCCTCCCCCTTTTGCTTCCCTCTTTCCCCTTTCCTGTGCAACGAGACGCCTTCCCTGCGCATCTCTCGAAACCCCAAAATATCGGAAAATTGATAATTGCCGATATGCTGTACATAATGTCGATCAAATCGACAAAATATTCATATTTTAATTTTTTTTTTTATCGAGCTCGCTGCAATGCGCCTCGCACCCCCTCCTCACCCGCCTCGCTCTGCCAAAGAAGAGATACAATGACATCATGAATACTTTGGTACACTTGTCCCCCTGACGGCATAACGAAGCATCACAGTAATGACTTTCCCAACACACTAACTCATTTGTAATTCGTGACATAGTCTCGATGAAGTGCTCAATAACTTATCAATAATAATCACAAGTGATCAATAAGTGATCCATAATTAAAGCCATTGGCTCTTTATATTGATGAACCGGGGTATCTACGCACGCACGGTCCACTGCTTTCCAAACGTGATTCCTGCATTCCAGCCATCAGTAGCCAGAAGTCCATAGCACGAGCTCAACGAGTATACGTCATTTCCGTTCAGCGGGTAGTTATTACGCAGTTCCGGTAGAATATGGCGGCTCCCGAGGAATAACCATTCGGCAGGGGAGAACGTATTTTTGCTTTTCAATTCGAAAACAACGGCGGCGTCTCCAGCATTGAGAGCGATGTGTGCCATTTATTGCCGTCAGGGCTTGTACCGTAAATTAAAACCAAACAGTTGACCCGCGAGCTGTCACGGGCATTCTTTTCTTATCGCCTGAGTTGAAGACGCCTACAGTTACACAAGCCAGCACTCTGTATCAAATCCGTTGTGGCCGAGCCAACTTTGCGTGCGTGTGTCATTACCATATATACGCTGCAAGACGTAGGTAGTGCCATTCTTACCTTCTTGTCCTCTGCATAGAGATAAGAAACCACAGAGTCAATAGAAACAGCACAATCTTCACGTCCTTCCTTAACTGCAAAAGAAAAAAAAAAAGCGATAAAGCCGATTAAGAAAGTCCAGAGCGTTACATGTAAAATATAAAATGGAGGGACACTCGGCGTCCCTCCTTAAAAAACCCCGAACTGAGACATCGCTCCCAGCCCACGTGTGACTGAGAAAAAAAAAAGCAAACAGCGTCGTAGATTTCGACAGAGGCCTTGCTCAAGCAGGAGAGTCGCCTTTGCTTGTTTCAAACCTGTGCGGCTCACTTCGTTCGAGGCTCATTTGTAATCCGGACGTCGCGTCGCGGAAGGGTACTAAGCCCCATTTTAATTCGGAGCGCCCCGCAAGGACGTCGCGATAAAATACTGGATTCCAGTCGGGGAGGTCGTAAAGATTCAGAGCACGATCGGTTCGCCGTGCCAGCACCTGTTCATGACGCTGTAGAGGAAGACGAGCGATTGTATTACATTGCAGGATGAGATTTCGCCTGTTTGTATAAGATGCTGGCGGAAAGAAACGGAAGGAACGTATCTGGCGTCCATGAATAGAGAATTAGGTGCTCGCCACAGTACAAAGCACCGTATACTGTCAGAATATAGAACAGAATTATTTGTCGATTGAAGAAGCCATAGTTTAAGGTTCAAAACCCCAACTCCAGTATTGTAATTCTTCTTCTTCTCCTCTCTGGCTTCTCAGACATTACGAAATATGGTCTTTACTCGTTTTTTTGTCTTTTATTTCGTGACGATACATTATAAACATCTACCATCCCATCTCAGTCTACTGCAGCTTTTGCTTTACGTTTAAAAATTCTTTCAGCCATGAATCGATCTAAGTGAATATTTGTGAATGGCAGTTGCCCCATATCATCAACTACCACGCGATTCCTTGACTTGGTACTATACTGGTATTCCTCAGAAGCCAAGCCAAGTCAATCCAATACTCAGTGGCTCGTGCGCAGTATTCTACCGATATTCTCGAGCTGGGATCTGACTGCTGCTTCAGACCATGGAAGACGCCGGTTCTGGAAGATTTCAGGCTTCGTCTGCTACAAACCTGTGTGGAGAGACCAGAATTCGGCTTCGATGCCCCTCTCCTTCAAGGTCGAGGTCCCGCAGCGCAGAATCCCTCTGCCCGTGTCCGTACCCATACCCGAACTTCCAGCAGCCAATCCCGGCGTTACAGGTGCGGGCCAGATTCCCATCGCGGTCTACAAGCGGCAGTCTTTCTGCATCCCAGTGCACTTCGTCGTGCTTTTTGCCATGGGCGAGCTCTTCCAGTGCTTGTCAGTTGGGAAGCAACGACGTCCCACCACAAGGCGCGGTTCGCATCCGCGTCCGAGCTCCCTCCAGGTCCCCTCGACCCGCTCCTCCTCTCGCCCGGAGCACATCGTTGATCAGGGTGATCGCAGAAAGTTCCTCTCAAGACAGTTTCATAGAAGGGAACGTGCAAATCGGTGAGGGCGTATTCCAGGCAGCTCCTTGTCGTCCCTCGAAGAAGGTGAAGTTTCAAGGTTGGTCGTCTACGAATTCGGACGGAGGTGTCTGTCAATTTGATGTCCTCACGGCAGACCCCGCTAACTTCAGGCCCTCCACAGAATACGTCCCTGGATTCGTGGCCCAGCCCCGCGTCGTAACCTCAGGATCTCCATCAGGAAGATCAACCTCGGTGATTATTTCTGCGTCACCCACGGTATCACCTTCAGGTTCCGCGACCCAGCTTCAGAAAACCGGGAGGCTCTGCGTGTCTACGTCAACCCTGAGTCCTCCTCCCCCTGACAGCGTTGGAGCGACCGCCTCCATGGCAGTGTGCTCGACTGCCCGGCCTTACGTCGACATCCGGAGATCTTTCGGCAGAAAGCTGGATCCGGATCGATTCTACGAAATGATCGAGGGACTCGAGAAGCGAGCGTACAAGCCAGCAGTTCGAGGAAGTGCTTCTGCAGAACTGATCCTGTCTTCGGAATCCGTTGGCGAAGATGGCCAACCGAGACAAACAAATCTTCAATACAAGTACCGCTATGATGCCAATGAAGCAGTCCAGAACGCGTTGCATTCGCTTAAGCAAGAATGTACCCCTGGAGTTTTGGGTCCAAGAGGCCCGACAGTGAGGGTTGTCACCTCGTCCGAACTACCCGCTGACATGCAGAATAGATCCGCTGCTGTCCTCAGCACCTGTGATACGTCAAGACTTAAGTACGGCACAGGAATCCAAGCAGGCTTGTTCCAGAACCCTCAGCCTTGCGCAAGGCACATCAAAAGGGCACAGGAAAGAGCAATGTCACCACTGAGTGTAAGAGTGTCGTCGGAGCGTAGCCTGGATCTGCAAGGGCAAGGCAGAGAAGCTTTCCTTCCAAGAAGGAAAGAAATAACTGCGAAATGCCAGTACGGCGTCGGCGATGTCACCCCTGGGACATCTGGTCGCTACGTCTACCCGAACCAATCACCCCAAGAAATGCCGATTCTGAAAGTCGCATTGTCTTCCGAGCGAGGCGGCGAGGGCTCCATACCCGGGAGGACCAGGAGAGCCAGCAAGAGGGCGTTCCCGAAATATCTGTACGAGGCCGCCCAACGTTCACAACCTGCGTCTGCAGGCTCAGGCTCTTCGCGGAGGTCTCTCCGAGTTCTGTCGCGTGGCACAGCAAAGAAGAAACGCGAAATCAAGGGCAGTAAACTGTCTCTAAAGTACAAGCCCAGTTCAGACGATGAAACATCGCACGTGTCAGCATCATCGAAGTCCAGATCACGCGGTTCGAGAACAAGGTCAGCATCCTTGGATTCGAAGACTCGAGCGTCCGGAGGAAGTAAAGACCGCAGTAGTAGCGCGAGTAAAAGGTCCGCCTTGTCCTGGAGCGCTGTTCCCCCGCCACTACCTCCAGCGCCACCAGGCTTCGTGCCCGTGAAGAGAACTATAGTGCAGTTTGCGCCAGCAATTGTGGAAAACTCCCAATCGAAAACGGAGCTTAGCGCCACACCCCACTCAGCCTCAATCCGTGGGAGCGCGTCCGGCAGCTCTGGAGGGAGAGGTTCTGTGAAGAGTAGTGTCGCAGTTCATAGCTGCAGCAGCAGTGAGCATTCTGACGTCGAGCTCACTGTCACGAAGGATGACCAGAGTGTGACGGAAACAGCACCTGGCACTAAACCCGAAAGAAGACATAAGAAGGGCTCCAGCCATGAGTTATCCACGGCTCGTTCAGGAAGCAGGTCTAGTGTTCGCAGCTCTGGCCGTGGAAGTTCTGCCTCCGACAGAATTAGACGACAAGACCATGAGACCCGGGTCGTTGTTCGTAGCTGTAGCAGCAGTGAACATTCTGACATCGAGCTGTCAGTGAAACGGGAGAGCCGAGTCGTAAGAGCTCCTAAACGAATAGGCTCCAAGAACGCGAAGGACTCCTATCCTCCCCTGAGGCAGGACACGCCCAAAGGAGTGACACGAGAGCCATCTGGGCTCGAATGCACCATGACTATGGATTACGACACGGAGCACGAGAACTGCAAACTTTGCCGCACTATCCGACTTTCTACGGAACGAAAGAACAACGACCGCAGTTCTTATCCTGCTCTGTGCCCCCGTCGAAATGAATTTAAAGTTGGGTACAACGGGCTTGGTAGTGACAACGGGGTGCCTTGCCCCTCAGGGTATGCCGCTCAGGGTGCCGCTGTGCGCGCAGTTGCCTCATCAGGAATGATAGGAGGATGTTCCGCTGGAATAATCGTGGAGCATTCCACGTCGCCGACGCCTCAGCAGGACGACGACAACGCGTTTCGTATCCGAATTACGGGAAGAAAACGAAAGGCAACCCCAGTACCGTGCGCCAGTGTCCAAGCGGTAGGAGACACACGGACTGCCGAGAAAGATATAAAGTTCAAGCGGGAACGGAGAACTCACTTGCAGAGACGCTTCAAACTGCTTCCGTCCGGGAGCGTACAGCAACAGGGCAGGCCGCTCGCCAAAAAGTTCGCGTACATGTGCCTAGCGTACGAAAGCAATGCCTTTTCCGCAAAAAGAGCCCGCTCTCACGAACATGGACGCGCTCCTTCAGTGACGAAAATGCAGAAGCCTAGAAGGTCCATCAGCCTCGATGCTGTGCCAACGAACGATACGCGCTTAACTCGTCGAGAGTCCACGACTCAGATGTCTGACACGGCTACGAGCTTCAGCAGTTCGTGCCTTCTGACCACACAGAGAAGTCTTGACGGCAGCCCGTCACCGGGGCAGCAGGAAAGGAACCACCCATCCGACCGTGTAGCCTACATGCGACTCGATGGAAGCTTTTCGGTTCGCCACATTCGGCTCCGACGTGTCCTCCCTGCCTTGGCCCTTGTGCCAATTATTGTAGCCTTAGGCTTTATGTTTTCCTTCATCTCTGGAAACGTCGGGATTCAAACACCCTTGGCCGCGGTTTTCAACGAGTCTGACTTCGATCTCAAAAGGGAGGGCCCTGCTGTCCACGATGTCCCAGTGAAGTCCCTAGTCGTTACCGCTACCTGTGAAACAGAACCGTGCCGGAAAGACGGCGTCTACCTGAAAGATCTGCTTTCCTGGAATCTCGACCCATGTGACGACTTCTACCAGTTCGTCTGTGCCCGATGGAGCAGTTCTATTACTGACCGCAAGGGAAGAAACAGCGCAACGTCCGTATCCAGTGACCTCACGCGCCAGCTGGAGAGTCGGCTACTGGACCTTGTTCAAAAGCCACAGAAGTCTCAGGAGCTATCGAAGCTTAAGAATATCGTCTTAGAATGCATGAACACGAAAAATCGCAGCTGGAGTGAAGTTTCGAAGCTGCTGAAGCTGGTAATGCTTGATGGCTTTCCTTTCAACAGCTCGTTCCCAAACAAGACGTCTGTCTGGCTTGTGGCTGCGAAGTTGCTGACGGTCGCAGGCATAGAAACCCTTGTAAGCATTCGCGCAGTTGCTGATCCTTCGGAAAGCAAGAAGCCTACGATCTCCATCGGCTTGCCCCAGCCATTGTCCCCGAGCCCGGAGAGCATGAAAAAGAGTACCAGTTTCTACAGAAGAAGTTCTTCCGCGGTCTTCGCGGTTTTCCGTAAACCATCGAACTCTTCCGCTACTGCCGAGAGGATCGCAAAATTTGCGTCGCAGCACGAGCTCCTCGCTTTCAACCATACAAACTTTCGTTGCCCCAGAAGTCCGGGGATACTCAAGAATTATCCAGGGCTTCAGCTGTTCGTTACAGAGGTCTTCCAACGAGGGCGACACTCTGTTGTGCATGCAAAGATAGAGTTTGAGTGTCAGTACTACATCAACAACCTGACCTATCTCATCTCGGGCTTCGACCCTTCCGATGTGCTAAATTACTTCGCTGTGCGGGCTCTAATCGAAGTGGCCGCTTTTGCACCCAAAGAAGGGCAACTGGTTCAAGCGCTGATAGAGCATCTGTATCACCAGTCGCCACCGGCGCTCCCCCGATGGAAGCTGTGCATACGTGTTGCGGAACGCGCTGCTCCAGAGCTATTCCTTTATGCCGTTCACCTGCTGCAAGAAAATCGATCAGCCTCGCACATTATCCTGCGCCAGACGAGCGCCCTCGTTCAGCAACTGCAGGTGTCACTGGACAAGTTATCCGTTCTCGACAAAAGTTCAGTGATGCAAGCGAAGCTTGTGCTGAAACGCAGCAAGATATTCTTCTTCTACCCTCCCTGGATGGAGCACAAGGACGAGGTCCACAAATATGTCCAGGACCTCCCGAATATCGTACGCGGGGAAGGCCTACAGTTTTACTACACCCTTCGGGGGCACAGCTTCTCGCAGGGTATCCTTCGGAATGACTACCCATGGGTCGGTTCGGCTTTCGATACAAGTTGCACCGTCAACGGTCATGCGGTCTATCTACCGCTGCTAATGTTCAACATGACCTTAGTACGCCTCGAAGGTACCGGAAGCTTGCTTCTACCGCACGCTGGGTCAAAGATTTTGCGTTGTCTTTTGCACGTGCTGCTGACAAACATCAATTTCAATGCGTGGAAGGATGGTCGCGATGACTGGTGGCCAGACCTGGGACATTCACTGCTGTCCAACTCTCAGCTATGCTTTGAACAGTACTGTAATGCCACTGATGGAGAATCCATAAGGGTTCTGGAATCGACGGCGTCCCTGGAGCCAGCGCTGGACTTGTACGTCAAGGGCAACCGACTGGGCACTGGCTTCAAAGACTTGCGTACGTACAATGCTCAGCACCTGTTCTTCGTCTACCATGTCCTTGGGTACTGTGCACAGAATGCAAGTGCTAGCGTCAGTCACGCTATAAATGTTCCCTTGTGGAATAATCGGGCATTCCAAGAAACCTTTCGTTGTTCTGTGGGTTCGGGTATGAACCCAGCAAGGAAGTGTTTGCTGTGGAAAGGCTGACAAACTTATAAAGACGCCACTTTCCGATCTTGATAAAATACAGCGTTTTCAAACTGTGTTTCGGTGGTGTCTGCTTCAGCTGATTTAGTGGAAGCGTCCTTGCTAGGACTCTGCCGCAATCATTTCCGAATAAACTTCGACATAGCGCCTCTCGTGACCCCAGTTCCTATATACAACGTGAAGCTAGCGCGGCATCGCTTGCGCAGTAATCCGTTTCACGTAAGCACAATGACACATGCCTTGTCTCCTATTCTCGCGGAGACGAGTTGCAACGACGCGCGATTGGGACGTTAATTGGAACCTAATTAGACCTAAGCCTATACTTCTAAGCGCCCACAGTGCAGAAAGAATGAAGCAGACTGCAATAGAGACAAGGTTTTTTTCGCTAACAACGTCCCAGACCAAGTGTACGGCGCATAATGACGAAAGCAAGGGCCAACATGAGAATGAACAAAGCCTGACCACCGGCAGTTGTTTAGCAACCTCTTGGTGACCACGTTACAAGCTGTCACACTGGACCTTGCTCGGCGGTTGTGGTCTGTGGCAATGCAGCACCCCACTTCAAGCATACGCGTGGTTCTTACATCAAAGACTGCTGTAGAATGATATGATACGAATTTATATTATGAAAGATATGAATATATATAAAAGACAATTGTTTTGCAGTTTTTCAAGTAAGCGAAATTCCAACTCACACCGTGAAAATTCCGAGTCAGAAATCGCCTGCATATAGAACTGGCGGCAAGATCGTCTGCTTGCAGCTTCGATATCGTCTGCATTTGAGTACGAGTGAAACCCCACACCAGTCCCTCGGAACAACAGCCGTAAGCCAGGTGGGCATACCTTTTCCACTGCGAAAACCGGCTGCATTTTTTTCTTTTTTTCTGCTCACTTATCTCTGTACAAGTACATACCCCGTGTGTGTATCTTTTACTCCAGCCACACGCGGTTTGTACCGTTACGTGACCTCGCAGCGCAGAAAGCTCCAAGAGGAAGGAAAACAGAAAGATTGCGGAGTAGCACATGCGGAAAAAGAGCGGACCCTCGGGGCTTAATTGTTCCGGCTGCCATTCTGTACGGAGGCCATAGAAAGGAAGAGCCAGGAAGACCTCCTCGGAACAATTCATCTCTAAAATAGGAAGGGGGCTCATTAAGACCGGCCGTTGCGAAGCTAAAAGTTGTATATCCCTGTGCAGGGGCGCAAGTATACGTTTCAACTGCTTGTCCTTTTACGGTGAAGCGGCCTTGCAGACAAAACCGGACGATAGACAGGCACGCGCGATTTGGGGATTCATTTGTGGCATTGTCGCGGTAAGCGATGCGGTCTTGCAAAAGACAGTGTGGCCAGACATGCGCTACGTCGTATACCAGTCGTGTTCAGCTTGAGAAGCAACGACAATGCAGGCACGCACCAATAAAATTCCACAGAACAAAAAGCTTTCACGAGAGAGGTCGGTCGCGAGACAAGGGGTTGTGTTCGCGACCCGGGTCAACTGGAAGAAGATAATCAGGTTGTGTGGCCTCCTCCACGTCGAAGGACAGAACATGAAGTAGGGAAAAAAACTAACCGAATATACGTATTAACGCTATTTATACAAATTTACATGTATTTAAATGTATTGGCCGTGCACATACTGACATTCCAATCCTATCAATTATAAAGTCTTCCACAGCAAACACTTCCGCCGTGGGTTCATCCGAGACCCCACCAGACAACGAAAGGTCTCCTGGAAGGCTCGATTGTTCCACAAAGGTACGTTCACGGCGTGGCTGACGCTAGCGCTCGCGTTCTTCTCACAGTATCCACGCACGTAATAGATAAAAAACAGGTGCTGAGCATTGTACATGTGTAATTGCTCGAAGCCAAGGCCCTGCTGGATGCGCTTCAGGTACAAGTCTAGTGTCGGCTGCAACGAAGCAGACGACTCGAGGACCTCCATAGATACCGTACTACTAACATTATAATACTGCTCCAGGCACAGCTGAGAGCTGAACAGCATCGAGTGTCCTAAATCTGGCCACCAGTTGCTGTGACTGTCTTGCCATACGTTGAAATTGATGGTACTCAGCAGCAAATGCAGCAAACAGCGCACAATCCTTGGTCCAGCGTCCGGCAGCATCCCAGCCTCTTTGAAGCCTGCTAAAGTCACGTTGAACATTAGCAGCGGTATGTAGATCGTATGTCCGTCGAAGCTGCAATCTGTGTCGAAAGCCGATCCGATCCAGGAGGAGACGTTGCGAAGCGCACCTCTCGAGAAGCTGTGTCCTCGTAGGCTGTAATAGGACTGCAGTCCTTTCCCATGCAGGACGTTCGGGACACTGTCAATGTACTCGCGGACCTTCTCTTTCTCTTCCAGCCACGAAGGGTAGAAAAATAATACCCTGCTTTGGTTCAGCACAAATTTCGCTTGCATCGCTGAACTGCTGTCGAGAAAGGAGACCTTGTCCAGCGACTCCTGCAGTTGCTGAACGAGTTCGTTAGTATGACGCAGTACCGTGTGCAAGACGGATTGAGCTTCTTGCAGAAGGTGGATGGCGTACAGGAACAGTTCGGGAAGGGCACGCTCCGCTACCCGTATGCACAGCTTCCATCGGGGCAGCACCGTTGGTGACCCATGGTACAGATGCCCTACCAGTGCCTGGACCAGTTGTTTTGCTTCTTGAGGTGCGAAGGCGGCAATTTCAATCAGAGTCCGTACGGCAAAGTAATTTAGTACAACGGAAGGCCCGAAGTTCGACATGATAGCGGTCAGGGTGGTGATGTAGTTCTGACACTCAAAGAGTACCTCTGTTTGTTCGCTAGCGTGTTGCTCTCCTTGAAAGACCTCTGTAATAAACTGCTCAAGCTCAGGGTGGTCCTTGAGTGTTCCCAGGCTTCTAGCGCAATGGCAGTTGGTGTGGTTGAACACTAGGAACTCATGTCGTGCGGCGAAGTCCGCAATCTTCCCGGCAGCTGCGGAACTGTTGAGCGGTTTGCGAAAAGCCGCAAACGCAGCAGACGCGCTTTTGGTATAGAAACTGAAACTCTTGGACATGCTACTTGGGGTTGGCGACAAGGACTGCGGCATGCCCACGGATATCAGACGCTTGTCGCTTTTGAAAGGATGGTCAACGGGTCGAACGGTTACAAGGGTCTGTATGCCTGTCACCCTCAGCAACTTCGCAGCCACTGTCCAGACAGAGGTCTTATTTGCAGATGTGCCGTTGAAAGGGAAACCATCAAGCATTACTAGCCTCAGAAGATTTAAAACTTCGCTCCAGCTCTGGTTGTGCTTGTTTACGTTCATGCACTCCGCGAATATGCTGTGAAGCTTCGAGAACTCTTGGTGGTTCTGTGGCTGTTGAACTAGTTCCAGAATGTGACTCTCCAGCTGGTGCGTCAGGTCGTCGGACACAGACAGTGCATTGCTATTTCTCTTGCGGTCCGTAATGGTACTGTTCCACCGGGCACAGACGAACTGGTAGAAGTCGTCACATGGATCCAGATTCCAGGAGAGCAGGTTCTTAATGTAGATGCCGTCTTTCCGGCATAGGTCTGTTTCACAGGGACTGGTAACGACCAGAGACTTTACCGGGACGTCGTGCGCCGCAAGGCCTTCCTCTCTTACATTATAGTCTGAATCATTCAACACGGGAGCCAAGGGTGCCTGAATCACGATGTTTCCAGAGATGAAGGAAAACAGGATGCCCAAGACCACCAGAATCGGCACCAAGACCAAGGCAGGGAAGAAACGTCTGAACTGTTGTATCTGACCTGCAGGGGAGCCTTCTTCGCCAAGACGCATGTAGGTCACGTGACTCGCTGACTGCCCCTTGTCTTGCACTTTCAATGGAACTGTGGCATCAAAACCTCCACTGGTGTCCATGGTCCCTAAACTGCTTAAGGCTCCACCAGCCTGGGACTGGGAACTCGTGCACTCCTGGGGAGTCTCGAAGAAGTCTTCCGTACGTGATGGGACAACATCCAGGCTTACAGATCTTCTTGGTTTCTGCTTTCTTGCTACAGAAAGTCCGCGTCCATATTCGTGCGACCGTGCTCTCTTAACGTTCTCGTACGCGAGACACGAGTACGCATTGAACGTTTTGGCAAATGACCTATCGCGCTGTTGCGCTGTCTCGCTCGGAAGGAGTATGAAGCGCCTCTGCAATTGGGTTCTTCGTTCCCGCTTGAGCTTGCCATCTGCTCCTGCAAGCCGTGTGTCTCCTACCACTTCGGCGCTACCAAGAGGTTCCGGTGTAGTCTTCCTTTTGCACCCTGAGACTCGAATACAAAACGCGTCATTGACGTCTGGTTGAGCCGTCAATGACTTGGAGTGTTCTACGATCATCCTTGGCGAGGCAGTCCAGTCCACGAGTCCAGTATCATTATAGCCGGGATGGCAAGGCAGCGGCTTGCCACTGCTAGAGCCGCAAGGCTGGAGATTCATTTTTAATTCGCCTATACGTGGGCATGTAGGCACCGAACCAAAACTATCGCTCGTGTTTCCTCGAGCTACGCTTTGCATGGTGGTGCCGTAGATTTGACGTCTTGGTTTGCGACAAGAACTCCGGTCTTTATCTTTTCGTTCTGTAGAGAATCGAATAGTGCGGCAAAGTTTACAGTTTTCGTGTTCCGCGTCATAGTCCATTGTCATGGTACATTCCAGGCCAGATAGATTACGTTCGGCTGTCTTGGAAGTGTTCCTCCTTCGACCTTTGCCCACCTTGTTGCTGCGGGAAGGATGGGATGATTTTTTATGAGCGCCTTTGTACTTGACGTCTAGGACGGAATCTGTTCTTTTAGGCGCTCCTACACTCCCATCGTTGTGCGTAACTGAGAGTTCGAGATCGGAGTGCTCGCTGCTGCTGTAGCTACGAACTGTAACATGTTTTTTGTGACTCCTTTTTCTGCCACGTCGGTCACGTGAACAACTTCTACGTTCAGAGCTGCGACTTCCAGATCTGCTTTTGCCAAATGAGAGAGATGATTGACTTAATCCAGACTTAGTCGGGCTGGAGACCTTCTGGAGTACCCTCTTGCACGCGAGGCCTAGCGTGGAACTGGTTCGCTTTGCAGCTTTTACGACTGGGCGCTCCTCCATTACATTGAGCTCAACGTCAGAGTGTTCACTGCTACTGCAGCTTCGAAGCACGTACCAGTTCGTTTTCTCACGGTCGTGTCGACTACGCACGCTGGACGCTGAACTCCTGCGGTCAGAGCTTCCAGTTCTAGACCTTCCATGACGTGTCTGGGAGAGGTGGCTCGATGCAGACTTTGTCGGGGTCTGGCTGCAGTCATACCCCGTCATACTCAGTTCGACGCTAGAGTGCTCACTGCTGCTGCAGCTACCAAGTACAAGCGTACTCTTGTTTCTACACCTTCTACGATCCGAGCTCCTACTCCTACGTCTGCTTCCTGAACGTTTCAGAGACACTTGACGCGACTGTGACTTTATCAGGGCAGATTTCTCCGTCTCAGATCGTCGCCTCTTAACCCTAGGTTCAGCAAGCTGCACTATAGTCCTCGTCATTGGTGCAAAGTCCTCGGGGACTGCAGGGGGGACTTGGGAGGTAACACTCAAAAGCTTTACCGATCTGCCGCTGCCACTACTACTGCGCTGCTTGGTCTTCCGGGACATTCTAGGTCGTGAACCGTGCGATTCCTCCGTCGTCGAACACCGAGACCTCGACATCACTGAGGCTGACCTCTGTGATGTTCCTCCGTCAGACGTTCGTCTGTATTTCACTGCGGGTCCGTTACCCTCGGAAACAGGGCTCTTGTCCTTGATTCTGTACTTTTCTGATGGGTCACGTGACAGAACCCGGAAGAATCTTCGCGTACGACCTGAGCTCATAGGAGGCGTCCCCAGGGCCATACCAGATTGGTATTCCGCAAACGCCACACTGCCAGGTCTGAAGCTCTTGCTGGGCCCCTCAGAGGACAGTACGACTTTCAGAGGCACAGTCTCTTGAGGCGGCTGCTCTGGACAAAGGTACTGGCCTGAGTTGAGATATCTTCCGCGGATGAAATTGCCGTACTGACACCTGGCTGCTATTTCTTCCGTCCGTGGAAGGAAAACTTCTCTACCTTGCCCTTGCACACTCGGACCGCGCTCCGACGACATGCTTACACGCAATGGTGACATTGCCCTTTCTTGTGCCTTTCTTGCGTGCCTAGCACAGCGTCGATTTCCCGGAGACAAATCACCCTGGGTTCCTATGGTGATTCCATACTGAAACCCTGGGGCGATACTGGTGCTGGGGGCAGCAGCGGTCCTGCTCTGCATGTTCTTGTCAGCAAGCAGCTCGGAGGAGGTGACAACCTTCACCGTGCGACTTTTTGGATGTGCGCAATCTTGCTCCAATGAACGTAATGCGTTCTGGACGGCTTCACTGGCATCGCACCGGTACTTGCACTGAAGACTAGTTTGTCTCGGTTGGCCGCCTCCGCTAAGGGATTCCGAAGACATGATCAGTTCTGCAGACGCACTTCCTCGAACTGCCGGCTTGTACGCTCTCTTCTCGAGTCCCTCAATCAGTTCGTAGAATCGATCCGGGTCCAGTTTTCTGCCGAAGGACTTCCGGATGTCGACGTAAGGACGGGCACGCGAGGACACTGTCGTCGTGGCGGTCGCTCCAACGTTCTCCGATGGAGGGGGAGGACTCGGGGTTGATCTGGACACGCAAAGTTTCTGTATCACCTGGGATGCAGGGCCTGGAGGTGACTCCGTCGGTGACGCAGCAATAATCACCGAGGTTGACCCACCAGGTGGAGAGTTTGGATTAAGGATGACGTTGGGGTGTGGGACGATGCCAGACGCGTGTTCAATGGAGGCCACAGGGTCTCCCGTGAAAACTTCCAGATGACAAGTACCTCCTTGCGAATTTGTAGATAACCATCTTTCGAACTGAACCCTCTTCGGCGACGGGGAGATAGGAGCATACTGATATACAGGTTCACCGATATTCACGTTCCCTTGCATGAAACTATCTTGAGAGGAACTTCGTGCGACCACTTGGATCAACGAAGAACTCCTGACTACAGGAGGAGCTGTCGTGGCGGGTCTGGTTGGCGTCCTGACGCGGATGCGGAT
>JARGYV010104521.1:0-13384 GCA_029532675.1 Ornithodoros moubata | reverse complement strand
CGTGATCTACGTTTCGTGCATACTATGCCTAAAGAATTACTTTCGTAGTACTACAGGCTTGCACCGTGTGCCGCAGAGCAATAGATTCCTTCGCAAAAACCACATATCTGGTATTGTTCTTAACTGTTGCAAAGGCGCGTTTCAGCATGTCCAGTGTCGACAAGGTGGGAAGAACATTAGTTCGAGGGTGGCCATCCAGTTTACCACGGCCGTAAGGTACCTGTTATCGGAATGATTTATTGACGCTATCACTGCAACGACGCTGCACGACGACTTCGCTTCTGTCTTGTCGACCTGACTCCTGTCAAAATGCTCGATTTGTTCTATCGCAGCGTAGTACATGTAGCTACCGCCCGCTAGGTGCAGTACGTGGTCTAATTTTTGATGTACTTCTTCAGAGCACAAGCTCACGAGGAATGATCTCGTGGCCACGATTCTCGAGGTGCCACGCTATAGATGACTTTACAGCTCGTGGTTCGTGCTCCAATTTCCGAATGATTCCAGACGTACCGCCCAAAGGATACAGCAAGGACGGCTGACTGTCCATCTGCCCATGAATGTGTCTATGATTTCTTACAGCAACTGAAGGTACATCACGTAAGTGCAGGCGCCACCTGTACAGGATCTCTCGCATGCAATCTCGCCAAATCTTCCTTCGTACTTTCTGTAGTTCGTCAATCGTGTGGACACAGCAAAAGCGTATGGTTTCTGTGTCAATATTATAGGCCTCTAAAGCGTAGATGTCTTCCATCAGCAAGCCGGCTGGCATGCCATTTTTATATATTTCCCAGTACTCATAGTGGATAAACGGAACTCTTCACGAGTGCGCACTGTACTTCTTGACTTCTAACGTACGTAATGTGAAAGTGGTTAATACGAAGCCATGATTTGGGTACGAACAGATAACTGTGTGCCGCCTCAAAGAGCGTATTGATTGTAATTGCGTTATAGTAATGGCGTCGGATGCTGTCACAGCATCCGACAGGTTGAGCTGAGGAATATGCTCCTCATTCCCTCCAGCTGAACCGTAGTAGGGACAGCCTGACTAAACGGGTGGAAAACTTCCTCAGGATACGAAGAAGACGCACGCGGTCGAGTAGTCTTCTTTCAGCAACGTGTCGAGCGAGGCTGCCGTTCGCCGTGGCTTCCACAGAGCGCCTGTTGCAAGACACCGGTGGCAACGACGCACCGAGCGAGGCCACCCCTCCCAAGTCATCTCAGAAGCAGTGCAAGAAAAAGAACACCGCGCACAGCTGTACTTTTTGGAAGTATACCCAGCTGCAGATTAAAATGAACGATGTGGGCCAACAAGAGGAGTCCACACGTCGTGAAGACAGTTTGCGAAGCCACAAGACAGGCCAGACGACTACGACTGTTGCCACTGACGCCCAATTTGGGACTACAGGCGCCTTGCCGACTACGGCTACAACGGACCATCCAACTGTTACCCAAACGCTACCAGAATCATCCGAGATACCTCCACCAGCCGGGCCTCCTCAGGACAAGGAATCTCCTCAGTCGCCTGCTTCACCTGTTCCAGAGGGAGATCAACAGGTGAGGTCCGGTCTTTTCATTGGATAGGTGCCGAAGTGCTATGCAGAAAAGTTCTAATAGGTGCAGCGTCGCGTTGTTGTGTCGTTTCTGTTGTTGAAACAGGAGCACCAGAAAAATGGCACTTCCTGCTTATTTTCATGAAAGATCCCAGCGGGCCTCGGACGCCTTGCAGTCGACGTGACGGACCTGTGGCTGTGGTACGGCAACGGTGCGAACAAAGTGGAAATATTTAAAGGTCTCACCATCCACGTTCCTCGTGGTGGTATCTATGCCCTTCTTGGATCGTCTGGCTGCGGCAAAACTACGTTGCTAAGATGTGTCCTAGGGCGGAAGAAATTCCAACGAGGCGCCATCGAGGTATTCGGCTTGGCTCCAGGAACTCCTGGTTCGAAGATACCTGGATCCAACGTGGGTTACATGCCGCAAGACGTGGCCCTCTTTGACGAATTCTCCATCGATGAAACCCTCGCTTTTTTTGGCCAGATCTACAACATGCCCACAGAAGAATGGAAGAACCGCGCCGACTTCTTGTTGCAGTTTTTGGAACTCCCTGATAGAACGCGAATGGTGAAATATTTAAGCGGGGGCCAGAAGCGCAGGGTATCCCTGGCCGCGTCGTTGGTACATAGTCCACCTCTACTCATCCTCGATGAACCAACCGTTGGAATCGATCCAGTTTTGAGAAAGTCCATCTGGAATTATTTGGTTACCCTGACCCAAGTTCACAAGATGTCCGTCATAATTACAACACATTACATTGACGAAGCGCGTCTGGCCACAGTTGTGGGATTCCTCCGCAACGGCACCATGCTTGCAGAAAGTTCGCCCACAGACCTGATGCAAGAAAATAACGCTGGAAATTTAGAGGAAGTCTTCTTGATTTTGGCTAACTCGAAGCCCAGCGACGATCATCCGCAGAAGAACGTCCGGTCCTCCTTACTAGGTTCCGCGAGAAAGGCCTTTGAGAAGACCGAAGAAACCCAATATTCATTCATGTCTTCTGTGGTCTCGCACAAGCAGAAGTTAGCAATATCTATGACCAGGAAAGATTTTGACCGCTCTGTAAGCAGGACAAAAGCGCTGCTCCGCAAGAACGTATTAAAGATCGCCAGGAATCCTGGACTACTGTTGTACAGCTTCGTGCTTCCTGCGGTCGAAGTAATGTTATTCTGCCTGGTGATAGGCCGAGCACCGTTTGGAATGACAGTGTCCATAGTCAACGATGATTCGCCAGCCACATACAGCCAAAAGTTCTTGGACAACACCAATCCTGTTGATGTGCCGCAGGTGGGTGTTGAAGGGTATGCAAATCAGGCCTGGTGATCTGAATGTTTATCTTTGCCGCAGGTCAAGTACAGTTCTCTGGAACCGGCCTTGCAATCTGTCCGCTCCGGCTCATCATATGGCGTGGTGCACATGGGACGGAATTTCAGCAGAGCCTTGGAAACGCGATACCAGACAGGCTTTTACGTCAATACGAGCACAGTTGATGACAGCTCTATTGACCTTTACTTAGACATGACAAGTGAGTCTCGCTCTTTCGCTTGGTATCCTGTCGCGCGACGTGTTATTTTCCAGATCAGCAAATCTACCTTAGCATCATCCAACGACTGCGAATGTCTGCAAACGAAATGGTATACGACATGTTTCTGAAAAAGAAGCTGAGTACTGATGGCCTTTCAGGATTCCTCAGGGTAAGCCCGATGTCATGTGCGCCACAGAATTCGCAGGTTCTTCTTACAGGTTCAAGAACCAGTTTTCGGAAACCAAAACGCGTCCTTCACGGAGTTCATAGCGCCCGGAATGATCCTCACGTAAGGAGAACCCTGCTAAAACCTGGCACTTTGTCAGCTCATGACTCTGAGCCATTCGTTTCAGGATCACCTATATCATGGCGGTGGGCCTCAGTCTAAACAGTCTCCTGACAGAGAGAAAAGATGGACTTCTTGAGCGATGTACCGTAGCTGGTAAGAAATTATTGCGTGAAGGCTGTTGTCATGGGATCTCCCTGACGCTCCCGTCCTGTTCCTTGCAGGAGTACTCTCTGTCGAGGTCGTGTTTTCGCACGCCTTGTCCCAGATGTTTGTGGTCGTGGTACAGGACCTGCTGCTTCTATTCGTGGGCTTCGTTATTTTCCGGTTGCCCTCTAGAGGTTCCATCTGGATTGTAGTTGTGCTTACACTGTTCGAAGGTTTATGCGGCATGTCACTTGGTAAGTGTACATTCTTAGAGCAAAAAAAAAAGTATTAACGACATACCATGGGTATGAGTTCTACGTGCTACTATGTCTAAACTGCTTTTAAGTAGCGTTTACCGATAAAGGTCAAACAAGCAGTTGTATGTGAGCTTGTTTTCCTTAAAAATAATAAAAAAAAAGAAAAATCGGCGATACGCATGAGTCCGCAAAACTCAATTTACACCACACATGCATAGTTTTCTGTTGATAACGAACCATCTGTGAAGTAATACGATGAACTACGACGCTTATGTCCTACAGGCTTAATGATCTCGTCACTGTTCGAGAGTCCTGCTACTGCGTCCATGCTGGCATCAGGACTGAATTACCCCAGTATGCTTTTGAGCGGTGAGTTTCGTCCATCTAGCTGAGTCAGTGTAGTGAACGATTCATTTGACTTTCTTCTCAGGCATCCTTTGGCCCGTGGAAGGAATTCCGTCGCAAATTCGATGGTTCAGCTACATTTTACCGCTAACCATTCCTTCCAGCGCTTTCCGCAATGTCATCTCCAAAGGCTGGGGTCTGACTCACAAGGGCGTTTGGATGGGATTTGTCGTAACGTTTGTCTGGACCGGCGTCTACTTTCTCTTGACTGTTATCTTTTTTAAGCAATGATTCGCTTCTCATGCTAGTGCCCGGCAACTAATTCAATAAAATGTCGGCATATGCTACTGTAAAACCCCCGGTTTCTTTCTCAGGTTGGATGACAGGTTGCAGCTGCCGCAGGTGTAGGGGTCAACTTTTGTACTTTTTGAAATGCGAGCTCGCTGGTTTAAATCCGCACCTGGCGTACTCAGCTTGGGCAAGGTGTTTATTTCCAGTATACTGCTTCGAAACCTGCAATATCTCCCTGAACTTTACGTCATGAATCACGTTATGTCCGCCATCTAGAGTGTGTTGGAAACCGAGTGCGGATGCCTGTCTAGTCTGGCGGCATGTTGCTCGGGGGAGACCCGTCGTGAGGTGACTAACGCCTTTAATCGTATGGGGAACAGCGCCCGTACAGCACAGCAGACAGTGGGATTCGAACCCACGGCCTCCCAGTCTGAACATAAGGAGCGTGCGCTTAGCCCACTGTACCGCGGTGCCGGATGTGCAAACGGCACGGCATGCCGCTTGTATTGCGGATGAACTCTCGCAAAAACAAGTTCGTAAATGGTTATCCTGATCTTAAGGGGTTGCGCCTCCATTTTGTCTCGTCAGCGTGTGTACACAATGGAGCCGTATGTGCAGTCACCTTTCAGGATTGGGCGTCTTGGGACGCTGAATGCGTCTCCCAAGCGGTGCGGCGCTAAAACCCGCCCTATTATAGCAATACGGAACTCGTAAGAATCATTTCTTACCGTAGTAGGTCCAGTGCGTTCGTTGCAGCCTGTTTACGAAGTTCGTCTGTTCCTGATAGGTGGCAATTCCACGTGACACGTGCTTCCCTCTTCTCCCCAACCTTTCGCTGATAGTGCGCACACAGACACATGAATCTCGACGTGACTCACGCTTTCGCGGTCGTGAAAGCAAAGAAGAAAAAAAAGTCGGGGAAGGCACGTGTTCAGCGATGACTTCTAACATGTAGCGAAATGAAAGGCGTAATTTTGCATCCAAATATAAATCAAAACTGTCCGTAGCAAGATCACTGCTAATCCAAGAAGACCAAAATTACACATGCAGATGAACAGTAGCACAGCGTACAGAAGTAGTACAGAAGTACACCGGGGTAGTACGCGAGACTGGGAGAGGTATATCAGTGACGAAATTTGAGCATGGCCGCTGGTGGAGCATGTACCAGCGAGCATCGGCGTCATGAGCAGCTAGGCGTTTGGATCCCAGTACAGAGGCGTATATTGTACCTAGCTCCACCAACCGACAATTTGTATATAAATAATTAATTGATTAATTAATTAAAATATTTTTTAAAGCGACCAGTAAACAACAGTGGGTTCACAAGTGTAGCTTTCTGAATGAGCTTATCAAATTGAACATGTAACCAGGCCTCACGTAATCGAAGTTACTCCAGAAAGTAGTCCCAAGGTACTACAGTCGTCCCTACAATATAACAACTTTCACAAGCACAGTGTAAATACCTTGAGCAGGAATACTTTGAAATGAAACACTGGACATTGGCACAAGCGCAACACAGAACCTCGCAGTGCCCAGTAGCACTGAATCTCTTTAAGAGCCATTAAAGCTGTTGCCAATTAAACTACACAGATCTGTTACTAAATTCGTAACAACCTGACTGGCAATTGGAGGAATGTGGGTTGGCCTCCCAGTGGCGACACACTTTTCACTGGTTGCCTTTAAAGGGCTAAATTCATTATCCAGCAATACCTATCAAATGTATGGCTGAAGGAACAGTGTTTTTCTGTATGCCATTGAATTGAACCTCTCGGTTCATTGATCGATTGCATGTTTTTGGCGCAACTGTGATCTTTTGGTGAGGAACTTGTGTTCGTAACCTTTTTCTTTTAGGAACAGTTTTAGTAATGAGCAGTCAAGTATTATAGCACACGCAACAACTCTGTTTATTGCCAAACAAACGCTCAGAAAAAAAAAAAAGCAATAAAGAGGAGAAAACTTCCAGAACTGTCACTAGACTGATTAAAAGACTCATAAAACAGTAACTTTTGCAAAATGCTGGGACAACATATGTTCGCATATGTATAATGATGATCGGCTAGTGTCATAGTATTTACAAATAAATAGCGACTTGCTAACCAATTTACAGATGTAAAGGCGTGTGTATACTGCAAAATAAATCTTAATGCTCCTTGAGAATTTCTCTTCATGAAACTCAGCCCAAGAATGCTCACAAAAGATGCATAAATTTGGCTGGAGATAGATTGCTAACAATCATATGCATCCCTAAAGTGTTACAACTGAGCCAGATAGTTCCCATGGCCATACTCGTACCCGCTGAATGCATTGCATGACAACAGGGTTTCTAGTATGATTTCATGATCTCCCAATTAAGGTAAAAGCCCCCAAAAAGCAAAGGCTCTCTAAAGCCGGAGAGCCAAGAAAGGAAAAGAGAGAAAGAAACAAGACAATGTAAAATGTTTTCAAACCAATGAACTTCACAAAGGCATATACTTGATAAGTGTGTTCTTCACCTCGCCAAACAAAGCTCGCACCAAGGAGAGATACTGTAGGCAATTGCACTCCACACCTCCATTGCTACAGTTCTCAGTAAAAACTCACCGTGAACTCATTTTGCTATCAATTTTATATATATCATCGGATAGGCCACTGGACTTTCAAAATCTAGCTCTCTCCTTCATATTCCCTTTCTTTGTTTCCTTTTTGATGCCATTAAAACGTAAATCACAAAGGTGTAGCTCCTGTGCTCAACCCGAGAGCCGAGGTTCCAAAGGGCCCTGCAGTTTTCCAAACAATACTCTGACTTTGCACAATGCCAATGGCCTGATTTTCACAGGCATAAAACAGCCAGGTGTAGATGAAAAATACGAAAAAGGGGAAAACATAAGGCAGTGCTAACACCCAGGCTGCAGAATGTGAACGAAGATACCGGAAGCATGTCGAACACTTGTATATTAAAAAAAAAAATTGAAAGAGTTCTCTCCTTCGGTTGAAATGTTAAAGTCCCTTTTCTTAGCTCACGAAAATAATGTGGCAGTGCATGTTGTATTTACAGGGAAAGAACTACGCCGTAGGTCCCGACACGGCTGACAGGGAGCTCACGTGATAGTCCCCTTTTCTGCCTGCACATCACCGCTTGCTCCGTAGTTCCTTCACAAAACGTCTTTACTAACAAGGTCCTAGAAGTCTCAACAACCCTCACCTACACCACGTCTGCAGTCTATCTTACTCGACAGTGTGCACAATCTTCGCAGGAGTTTACATCAACAACCAGACAAGAAGGCTTAGATGTGCACCGCAGCCGTCAAAACAGACGTCCCGACCCCTGCTGTGGGAGGTCGATGATGCTGACGGCCCTGTTGTCGAAAATTAGCCTAATCCGCTTTGCCGGCGACACAGGTTCCTCCTCTCGCCTCCGACTGTGCTTGCGGTGCCCAGAAGATTTCTTCTTGTCTTTCTTCTTTTTCTTCTTCTTCCAGGGACTTGTCGGCATGACCTCAGGTCTCTGCGGAGAGGAGGGCGACGGCGGCGGGAGGATCTCGTAAACAGACTGCTTACCGGCCGAAGAGGAGGATGAACCTTCCCACGGACTACGGCGCACTCTGATGGTCAGTTTCAGACACCCGCGCGGTGGCGCTTTGCTTGCTTCCTTACTCCGGCACTCCGCCCACTCGTCCTTACGCAGAACGGACTTTGTTGTGTCTTCGGACTTTCTTCTAGCTGTAGGCAACAGCATACTTTGACGTCTCCTTGTTTCGACTTGCGATGGAGTTGTTCCACTGCTTGTTACAGGGTTCACGCCATCGACAGAGCGATTTCTTTCGGACTCGCAGTTTTCAATGGCGCGTTTAATACTGTATCTCAAATCTGGGTGCTCGTGCTCGACCTCATTTGTGTCCACTTTTTGTTCCGCCATCCTGCTTGGCAACTTAACATCGTCCCTCGTGCCTTGAACTTGTTCCTCCTGCGATACAGACTTCAAGGCCTCGCTTCTTTCTTCTATGCTTTCAGACCCGGCTCCCGTGCCCCTCTGTTCTAGGGGTCTCTTCCGTTTACTTCTTTTACACTTCTGGACACTCTTCTTCTCTTTCCTCTTTTCATCATTTCGACTACCGCCAAAAACATCTTTCTCAACCACGTTCAGCGGCATCGACTGTGGCATGGGTTCGTGAATGCCATTCTCCATCCCTCCAGACACTCTCTGGTCGCAGACCTCTGGCGCAACCTGCACCTTACCAACATCCGACAGCCTGACACTGTTCGACAGCCTCTCGGCTCCTGCAGTGCAGCTTCTGGTGAAGTTACGGGCAGGTACAGCGTCGGCAGACGTCGCCGGAGGCGGGGACGACTCAGACGGGATTCCCCGAGAGCTGACCCTGGTTCCGCCGCTCGCTAAAAACGCAGGTGCCTGCTCTGACTTCTTTGATGCGCATCCGGTCCTGGAAACAGAAGCTGATGCGGCCTTGTTCTCCGATTTCTGCTGGTTCCTGGTTCGAGCTGAGTTTGGGGTCTTGGAGGACACCAGTCCATTTGGGTGGTGCCCTGTTTCTTTGGCTCGCAGCTGCATTGTTGCCATCTCTCTCCCGCAATCTTCTCTTTCGCAATGTGCATCGGTGGCTTGGTGGTTGCGCACCGGAGGGGCTTGTTCGTTTTTTGAAGAAAGTATTAGCTTTTCTGTGTCGTGTTTCGGTGGGTAGCTGCTGTTGGTCCGGTTCAGGTTTGAGGCTTTCTCTTGAAGGTGTTTGAGGACTGCAGCTCTTCTGGTCCCTGTATTAGAGGAATTTTTTTCTGTTTAGTCGAGATGATGAGTATACAGCAGAGTTTCAATAACTGAGCTAGAGAACAGAGAAGGAGAATACTTGTTTGTTCTAATAAACTCACGATAAATTAATGTGAAAAACACCATGTTAAACAACAGTTAATAAAATGTTTAATGGAACAAACCCAAAACTAACAAAATAGAAATTAAAGACAGTGAAAGTGTTGCCCAAAGACCTCACTTGGCACCTGAAAACCTCTGATCCTACTCCCAGATGCGTATCAGAAAGGTGAAAACCAGTAGAAAAAGAAAGGGCAACATTTCTTACCAAAACTATTTTTTTCTTTTTGCAGCTGTTCCCTGTGGACATTATTGTTTGAATGCAGAGTCCTCTTTGAGAGCTTTGCATCTGGAAGCACAAACAATGGCTACTGAGTGTTTGAAAGATACCTGGAAGCCTTTTACAGTGATTTTTTGTCAACCTACACAAGGCAGGGATTATGACACTGCTGTTTAACCTTTGCATGGAAGCCAAAGTTACCATATGGCTGGCAGGCTGATCCTCTTATGTGTAAGAACACGCATCAGCAGAATTCGCTTCGTGCACAGCTACCCGCAGTGAGATATGCAACACATTTCACTTTACACTGCCCTGGATGCATGACAGACCCACTGAGGACGCCGTTATCCTGTTATGGCGCCCAGATAAGGCACTAAAGAAACCAGCAGATTCTCAAAGTAATTTCATTTTATTCTCTCTCAATTGAGTCCCTGCTTTGTTGTTGGCAGATATAATGACAATTAAGGAAACACCTGAAGAAAGAAGGAAAGCCCTTCTTAACTACCCAAGTCAGCTGGTAGGTTCGAGAAAAGTAATACCTGATATAGCACGATTTCCCTGTCTGATAGAGAGTATTCTATCTTCCTAGCAATGACTATGGAGATATGGTAATGTTTTAGAGAGGTGCAGGTTCTGGATTGTAATCTTATCAATCTCAGGTAATCTCTATTATCTCAGGCGGACATCAAAGGTCTCAAAGCTCTGAAGCCCTGCTGTGTAAAGCACGCTGGAAGCACTGTAAGTGGAAGCGGAGCATTTCACAATGTGTAATGCACCTCCTTTACTGATACGTCGTGTGCAATGCTTCTATGGAACACCTTTACAGGCTCTGTGCACTGATAAATATGGTACTGTGTTATTGTCTCAGTTAGTGTAACAATGGGAACAATACAAAGCAGTGGCTACAACATCCCTTGGCAAAAGTGGCATTATTGGGCCCCTAATTCGCCTTCTGAAAGCAGTAGGATAATTTGATATGTAACCTGGAAAAAAATATTTTTAAATTGACACAGGTAACGCACGGAGGACTATGATGCAGGGCTACTTTGATGCACTGCTCACTTTGCAGAATCCTACATCTTCAATCGCTAAAAGAATTTCCTTTGCAGAACCAATTCACTAACTCCTCTAGTCCAGGTGTGTTTCCTGCTGACACATCCATTCATCTGTTCCAGAATGGTGGGATCGACATCTAGCTCATGATGAGCTCCCCCATGTCAGAAATGGCGTAACCCAAAGCTCTCTGCCCAATATTTTGCCCAAGTACCGCCAGGGTGACTCTCACCTCATTCCAGTGCACAGTCCTGTGTTGTTATTAACTCAGCCGGTAGCTGTACGTACACATTTTGTACGTTCCAGCTCACTGACCTCCAGAAGCTAAGCACTATCTTCCTGTCCCGGCTCCAGTGCTGGTCCAACATTCATATTTGCACTCGTTACACAGGATATTCAAGTGCATAGTTCTTCCTCACTTATCTCTGCCATACTTCTTTTCAAGAGTGACTACATAATTGTGCAAGCCTAAAACAATTCTGCTTCTGACTTTGTTTCTAACAGTGACATAACCATAAATTTTAGATACACACTTTATTTTTTTGCAAGACAACAAAAAACACGCTGCTGCGCAATGCTGGGCACATTACTATATGCCACATTCTCTAAAACCCTCCTGGGCTACGGAGTCCACACAATACGCACAGGGAATTGACCAATCATGAGAGATGTGTTTTCTCCAGCTTACCAGCAGAGGATGTACTGATGGCAGTACTGCCTTCTTTGCCCTTCTGCTGCTGTTTCCACCTGCTTAGCCTGTTGTCTGTCTCACGCAGGCTGTATGCCAGCTCTGTACCTTGCTGTTGCTGCTTGTCCTTTTTTGCACTGAATGCCCCCGCCCCTCTCCTGAAATGTTCAATAAAAGGAATGGTATAGGGTCGCTGGAAGGACTTAGTCATTTTTTTTTACAATCTTCCTCGGCAGGAAAGGTCGCCATAAAAGAAAGGAAACCTATAACTGGCAATAAAGTGAAACTGAACGTTCATGTAGACTCCAGTTAGCCAACTATTGTAAAATATTCCTCAGCAGGCTTACACGGCTGCGCGGAGACTTCGAATTAATAGGGTCTTATCTGGGTATCGCCATCACTTCCTTCCAACACACAATTCGACATGGCCCTGGGCTGCATCATGTGTGCCTCACTCCTTGAGCTAGTCTCTTTTTTTTATTTCCATCGGATGTCACTTGTCTACTTCTCCTAGCTACTAGAAACACACCTTTCACATGTCTCACACTCGCAGTAGCTGTTGTTGTCACCGAAGAAGTCTTCACCGTAGAAGCAGGTGATCTCCTCGCCTTCAGCAATATCGCGTAGTACCTTCACACATGCCGTATCTCGGCCAGTTGATACAAACTGTACAAAAAAAAATGTTGTACACGTATTGCCTGCCAGAAAAGACTACAGACCTAATCACAACCCTAACCATTACACCTTCTGGGGTCGCTTGCTCAACACCAGAACCTCGTCACGTACCTTGCAGTTGGGACGACAGTCATGATTGATAAATGCGGCAGGTCCGAGCCACAGCTGAGCACAGTTCTTTCGGCAGGAGTACATGACGCTGAAGTCGTTGCGGCCAGGACAAAGCAGTTGACGCTCCTCTTCTTCCGTCAACTCTGCTATGCATCCCACCAGGTAATGAATCTTGTCATTCTTGAGCCTGCAATTGTGTGGACAGTATAACATAACGGTCGTGTGACAGTGACGGTAACATCTCCTGTTACTTCGCCCTGTGTACTTTGTCAGTTGCGTCCCCATCATTAATTTTTACGCCTCTGCAGACCTGCCGAAGCCATCGCGCTTGCAGCCGTGAGAGGAATGATTACAGTCAAAACACAACTCTCAACAAACATACTTGAAAAATGAAAGCGTTTGTCTAAACTTTTTGGAACTTTTCCAGACCTTAAACCTGGCGTGTGAAAAAAGTGCAACCCACCACTTTCTTGTAGCTGAAATCTTGGCCCCCACGTTGTCTTCCATGGAGTAACGTGAACAGCGCTGCACCTCAAACCCTGCTTCCTTGTCAAACATGCGCAAGTACCGAAATATCTGGAAACAATTCAGATCATGGACTACACCCTTCTAGAGCACACCACTGAAATGGAATCTGCACAGACCAGATAAGACGACTTGTGGCAACTAACGCAGCAATCCACAGATGCGCTGTAGAATATGCTACGACTTACATGTGCCTTGAAGGGTGCCTGCCTGGCTTTGGACAGGTAATTTGCTGGAACGAAGTCCATCAGCCTGGTGTACGTTTTCTCATAGTCACCATGCTCCTTGAAGCTCAAGATCACCTGCCGCAGCTCATTCTTGCTAGACTTGTACGGTCGAAACCTGTTCAACACATGAATGTGTTGTACGTGACACAGCTCAGCCTATAAGCTACACTGGGACAATAAGTTCCTGAGACAAGCTCCTTATTTTAGCAGTATTGTTGCTGGAGCAATACAGCAAGAAGGATGTCATAACCTTTCCCAATTGCTATGATTAAGGCAGATAAAACCAACCCTTGTCAGGGTCCCTGTCTACTATCCCATGACACAGCCTTGATCAATGCACAGACAGTAATAATATATGCACAATTCGCTCACCTGAGGTTCATTTTGTGTGTAGGAAACCCAAGGTAGGGATCAAGGATGAGACTAGTGGCAGTGTCATCGCTCTCACAGAGCTCGCGGGCTGTCATGCCCGTGGATGGGGCATAACGGGAGTTTGCCCCACGGCCTTCCACTACCATGATCGCTCTGGTATCGGTCCGTCCTATACGATAGGAAAGACGCGTCTGATTGACTCATGATGCACATACAGGCACACTGTACAGAACAAGCTGGCATGACTGCG
>JARGYV010104518.1:0-11914 GCA_029532675.1 Ornithodoros moubata | reverse complement strand
AAGGTTTGCGTAGCACACCGAAAAGCTCAATTTTTTCTTCCCAATCTGTAGCGTTTCCTGCAGCCGTGCTGATAACTGTCCGGCATTTGAATTTAGGTTAAAATCTTGAATCCGCTCCAATACAATTGCTAGTAGATGCATGATTTTCCACAAGTTAGCCCATGTGTGAACGTTATGACTGATGTGCAGCCGAGCTTCCAATAGAGGTTTCTAATCGTTCAAAGAAAATGTCCAGTTCCTTCATAATATCAATGTCTAGAGGTAGTTACTAACTCAATGCTCGCAACTAAACGAGCACAAAAGAAGCGGTCCTACATAGGCACCAAAGTTTTATAGGTGTGACAAACTATGTTACATGCTAATCTTTCATTGTGTTTTCTTAAACCATCTCCCAATTTTTGAAATAAATAAAGTAAACAAAAAAATTACACAGATTTTGAGAACACGTCATTCGGCTAACTTTCGGCAATGCGAAGAGATGTATCCACTTCATGCCTGTTTTGGTTTCAAGCCGTCACACACAGCGCATAAGTAAGTGAAATAAAAAGCAACACATATCTTATGTAAGCAGTATGAAAGGGACGGCACCGATGTTGTTATCGCCAACATCGATGCAATCAGTACTACTCTTACCCGACTTTAATTGCGCAATCATACCTGATATGGCGGGCTATAATAATACCGACCAGTCACGGGAGGCTGACACAAAATGCCCGGGGATGACAATGACGAACGCATTGCCGATTGCCATCGAATTCCATTGGTAGCGCTACTGGCAGTGTATGCGAAAGAAGAAGAGAAATGAAAGCCATGACTATTAAGATAACGCTAATGTGCTGATAATTGTAAGATAAACCAAGAATAAACGAATAATCGCAGGACTATTAGAAAGACGCAGTCAGCTCTTTTATTATTCTTCACCCAGTTACAGTCCTTGGTATGCACAGGAAGGGGGAAACATGATAGAAAACGTAGGAGCGTAAAATATATTATGTCAATACAGGATTACCAAATGGTATATTTGATGGTCCATTATGCAGTTAATTATTCAGACGCTTACCATTGTTGATCACACAGTATCCCAAGTAATCTTTTTTCTTGGTTTTTGTCATTGAAGAGAAAAGCAAGTGATTCCTACTGGATAAGGGCCTTTTAGTTTGCCTTCTTCGTAGGACATATCGGTTCCCAAAAATCTCCAACATACTAACCGAAACGATGACGTCAACAAAAACTCATCACCCCCTCAGGTCACTCACAAAACTTTTCGCGCTAACTGTACGATTACAGCTTTGCGTGTAACAGCCTCCCCCCCCAACGCACACAAAAGTGTGAGGTTGACAACCCCGTGCTCCCAATTCCTTCAATACCGCGTTGGATCTGACTAAGCCGTGTAAGATTAGCACGCTTCCTATAGGTGTGGGTAATCCCAGGCGACCTCCTTACGGCTCCCCCTTCAGCTGCTACATACAAAGGAGGAAAACCGAAGACCGTTTTCACTACACGCCTGTGCGTGTTTTCTTGGAAGGGCTCACTGGAAGGTGCTTGTCCAACGTAGTGCAAGGGCCCTCTGCATTCATCAGGCCTCCATTATTCATCTTGCGTTAACGAGGATAAATATTGTGCGTAGTCGATTCATTCATGAACCCAATCAGCACTGGGTGTACGGCACTACTCCCGCTAAAGCAAAGTGTGTGAAGTATTGCATCACCTTCAACGTCGTGTTTCATATTTATCAGTAACCGTGGATATTATCTAGGCTTATTGCTTGGAGCGACACGTTGCGCTGACGTTTATTAGAGAAACGCTGACTTCTTTGAGAGAAAGTATTGTCTGCTTCAAAATGCTAGACTGCTGGAGATGTTCCGAGTGAACACAGGTTCTCGTTTTCCATAGTCAGTAAGACTCGTCTGCATCTGTTAAAGAAACTGCTGAAATAACGCTGATGTATAAAGGTAATTATGCTTGCAATTGAACCGTGGAAGTATTGACTGATAGCCGTTCCTCCTTCGACAAAAGAACGGCTTCCCGACAAGCATCTCGGTCTCAGACGCCCCTCTCAACAAGTTCAAAGTTGGAATCGGAGAAACGTCAACTCTGCTATTCTGAACACCAGATCATCAATTAAAATCCCGCAAAAAGAGCGTTCAGCAAAGCGCAACACCCGACAAGATATGAAGGAATCCTCATAACGGTCCATGCTCACAAGTCTGTCATCAAACATGATACAACAAAAGCACGAGATCAAGAGCGTGACTTTCTCGTACCAGTTGATGCCACACACACACTCTCTCTCTAGACGCGTTCCAAACGAACCCTGACTCAATTGCATCTGCCTTACCTGGCATTCATCATCCTGAAAGCAAATACATCCATCCACCTTTTCAGAAAATGTAGACGACAAGTGGCGCGTGAGTTTTTGTCTCGCTCGCTTTTAGCGAGCCGTCTTCAAGGGGGTTCATCCAGCGCACGCTCCTAGTCTGGCAACAATGGCGGACCGCTCGGCTGATCATGCTTTCATCGTCCTCGTAATCCTTAAAGTTCTTTTGTCTCCCTCGGTTTTCGTCCATACAACCTGCATGAAAGCTGAAACTTTTGATTTCGGCGGTCTCACTTTCGTGCAATCCCAGCATGCTTGGGTCGTCTTCAATGAACATAACAAAGGAGGTACTCCAAGTGAAGATAAAAGTTTTCTCTTGATACGTCCCGTGAAGTGCTGGTATTGTGCTACACGAGGAAAGCGGCGTGAAAACGTGTGTAACCTTAACGTGGTAGACTTGTTTCGCTGCTCTAGATATTTGAGAGTGGATGCTACAAGACCTGCCATTGACCTCGCTCAAACGCTGTTTTGCGTAGCAGAAACCTTTGAGCGAAGGTCAGTGTCATGGTTGGGATCTCTCTTGCTTGAATATCAGCATCAAGTGAACCACTCGTGTATGTTAAATTGTAGTAGTCCCAGATGTGCGATGGCTTCATGATTTCCTGACACAATAAGATCACGAATTTCAAATACGTAAAGAAGAAACTCATGACAAAGCAACAGGAACAGGACCTCTCTCTCTGGCTGCTTCTCTATTTTGCTTTTGCCGCGCATACACACACATGCCGGATCATTAGGTGTCCCTGTCCGACATTTCCTAAGTAAATTTGTCTTTTTCTTGTCGCCAATCGTTCATATACATGTATAATTTCTCCTGATAGCCAGAAAGCTGTAAAATACGTCTTGTCTTTGATTGGTAGTTTGAGTTTGAATTGTCAGCAACCGCATTTGGAACCTAAAGGCTCACTAGGTTCACGTGCCCTAGCGCACGTCGACAACAGCTTTCAGATTCCAGCTCCCCATACCTATGACAACACGAGCATCACATGACTTGATAACGGATATTATGTCGCAGGCAGTCAATGACTTTTTTATTTTTTTTCTCAGCAAGGGAGAAAAGAAAAACGTATCACTTCCCGTGTTTTACGATGCACCCGGTAAACATGCAGATAATAAATAATGACGGGAAAGTAAACAAGTGCAAGTACTGAACATTCACTGCTCTGTGGAAATTGTGCACCGCTTATCTAGAAGGCAGCAATATAACCTAATGCCCGAACGTCGAATGACGTGCCACAGCGGAGGACTCCCTGTTGACAACTGTCCAGAAGTGTCTCCGATTATTGTCTCGTAAAGCGAGATATTATTACCGAAAACGTCGGCTGTAGCTTATTTCCCGACCCGCTGCAATCGGGTGAAGCACCCGCGCGATGTGAAGCGACTACGGCTACGGGTGAGAAGACCCGTGCTTCTCTGAACGCTCGTTATGTAAAAACTCAGACTGACGCGTAAAAGACGTCATAGCTTCGGTCTTGTAATATCGCGAAGGGTGGTTGCTGTTTGTAAGAGCAAGGGGACCGCTCGCCTCTTCTGTGTCGTAGAGGACTCGCGATTTGAACGTTATCTTTCGGCTGTCGTTTTCGTCGTTGCTCTTTTCCAAATAAGGAGTTCGTATGAATGACAAATGGATAAATGCCCATGATTTCCGGGGGAAGCAGGCATGATGATACATATTACGATGCCTGAGCAGTAACTGAACAAAGTCTGGAGACCTTCCCTCATAACATTTTCAACGTGCCAGAACGCAAAATGAACTAAAAAAAAAAAAAAAAAATGGCGCAGTTGCTGGTGCGTCGCGGCTGAATTATGCCGCGATCTGTCCAGCGAAAATTATTCATTTATGTTTCATTCTATTTCACCTCCTTCAGTCATTCATCGCTTTCTTCGACACGTTCCCCGAATAATTGAGCTCATGCAACAGTCAAGAAAAAAAAAAAAAAATCATGCGTGAAATACCCCGCATGGCTATATCTGTAACACAGGAGACGGCTTCAGTCGGTACCAAGTGCCGTATACCGAACTCGTACGGCCGTCCTGCTTGCTACGTACCCCTCTTGGACGGCCGAACGTGTCCCGCAAGCTAGATGACAACGCGCACAGCAACGTCACTCGTATTATTATCCAAGGCGGCGCCCCTTCCGCCGAGAGCCTCTACGTCACACGGACGTCACCTTCTCACGTCACGTGACCGGCGCCCTTGGATAAATACTTCGCTTCCCTCTCCGCATCACAAGTTGCGTGCGTGATGTCTGTGTGAGAAGACATGTTGAGCTCGAGCGTATCCCCACCGTACACAACGACGGAATCTGTGAGTACACCTTCTTGGATTTCAAAAATCGACCACTACATTAACTGAGTAACGGGCGCGGAAGGAGCGCGCTATTTCGGTGCAGTGTTCAACAGGTGTCTGAAGTTTTGTGAGGATTTCTAAAAACCTATGAATCGAATGTTCATACCGGAGTCTGCAGTTTCGGGCTGTAAAATGAGGCGCTGTCGTTGTGGCAGTTGTCGTTAGCTTGTAGAGCAATGAATACAAATCGATATTTCAAAATTCACTTATATCACTCGAGCCCCCTGTGAGGTTTTCTCCCCTCTTGTTCATGATCAAAAACTGTTGAGGAACTGAATCTACGAGGAAGCGAACATTGTGTAAAATGAAAGCAGGTGGTATGTACACAAGCGCGCAAGAAAAACAAGAGAGGAAAGAAAGAGGGCGTTTCTTCTCTGTGAATATGATGGGGTACGTAGCCTGGAATGACTACCCCATGGGACGATCACACCGAGGAGCCGGTTTCAGTGAGACCGAGGCAAAAAGGAATGAAAACTAAAAATGAGAGAGGGTGAGTGGCTTCCGAAAGAGACCGGGACCCGAAAGCTGCATTCGTTGCACGTGTACCGCCCCTCCGAGCGAGAAGCTCCGTATACACATGAGGAGCTGCATCTTTTCTTCTTCTCGGAATAATAAGCGCACCCAACGCCTTGCATAATAATTATCCCGCATATGTTCCTTCAGCATGTTCTATTTTAGGGACGCGTTGCATTAAACAAAAAGGGGTGCACAGATCCGACTACAGCAGGAGACAGATAAAGTGACGCGTACAGCCGTCGGTGAATAGGAATTGCGCAATTCACTGGATACCGGGGTTGGAGGTAGAGCATCGATGTTTGTAACGAGGAAGCGATGGTGACGTCAAATATTGCGTAAGTGTTGTCGAGTTGTTTACGTGGCAAAGTGCGATCAAACAACGGACTCTCGATAAGGATCTCGAAAGGGGAAGGCGGTGTACCGCATAAAATCAACAGGGCATCGTGGGGCATGCGCTGACCATGTATAGTTGTGGCTGCATGTTTCATGATTGGTCGTCCATATTCCAGCAGCGGCATCAACTAGTGCCAAGCCCCAGTCACTCCAGCGGAGTGGCGAGTCCCCCACCTATGGATAATTGGACAATGCAAGACTTGGGCGTGTGGTTTGAGGACGGTCCGAAGATCAAGCAGGAACCCCTGTCTGGTCCTTCTTCGCCACAGTCATCCTGCATGCTGTCCAACAGCACCCCACTGGCCTATCCTGCTGTCCTGGAAGAATTGGTGAACTTCTCCAACATGTGCAGACCACCCCAACGGAACCAGCCCTTCTCCCGCGGTGGATGCAACGTGAACCCCCAGTCCCCACCGGGCGCTTTGCCAGCGCCGCCGGTGCCTCAAGCGTCACCCACTTCTTCGCCGTACTCAGGGATCCAGAACGCTCAGCAGCCGTCAAGCCCGACAATGTACGACGATGTGCGGTGTCAAGGAACTAAAACTGCCACGCCAGCTGCGGAGAAGGCTCGGCCTCAAGGACCGCCCCCGGCTTACCAGAGAGTGACTGTGAAAACTGAAGACTGTGCACCGAGTATGGCTGTGGATTGTTGTGCGTCCCTGTCGGCGGATAAATTGGATCAGCTCAGATTGCTGGCCATGCAGCAGGCGACCAAGGACATTGAGGTGGCATGCCAGATCCTCAACATCTCACCAAGTAAGTCACTGATTGATGCTGGATTTCACCGGGTTGGTTGTGATTAGGCATACACAAAACGTCGTCTGCTTCCACTTTGTCTGTCTTCTGTGAGGGAAACCATGACAGAGACTGAGGACAACGATCGCGTAGATCTATGAATGAGTTGCAAAACGTTTGCTCGTGGCAAGGCCCGACGGTTGATCTTGACCAAAGTTCAGTAGAGCGGCCTTCTGCTCTCTTTTCTTTTATTGGTCTTTTTATCAGACAGCTCCTGACGCAAAACCTTTACAGCTTCGTAAGAAATTCTCCGTATACTCTTGGTCTTTGAGTGATGAGGCAACCTCGACGAGATGTGCTGGCTCACACGTTTCCCGCCGCTCAAGATAAATATTGAAATGTGATCGGTGTTATGAAACTGCACATCAGAGTTGTGTACAAAAAACGTTTCTTCATCGGTGTTAACTACAGTCCATGCTGCCCTAGTTTAAACCCTTTGGGGAAGGAAAGCGATCTTATAAATGAGATGTGAACTGGGGTAAACGTTCTAGCTTTCCCATCGCTGTGCTGTAGTGCCAACTAATTCTAAAGCACTTTGCTGTGTAGCTCACTGTGTGAATGCGTCTAACCGGGCGTATTATGTCGTGATATTCGAAAAAATGGGTCAGAGGGCATTGTTAACGTTTGTAAAGTCGCTGAAATTCGTCTATCCCGTGGTTCATCTACAGTAGGCTTGCCATGCTACCACCTAAGGTTGCTTTATAGGAAACTGGGTCCAATATATACAGACTGCACCTCATTACTATGCATTCGAGACCTAATAGGTCGCTACTGCGTACAGGAGACCACGGAAAGCGCTCCATGCGTATGTTTACCGTTCGGTGGCACATAATGGGATCCCGCTCGTTCAATAAGATGTTCTGGATCACTGTTTGTTTAGCTTTTGATCGGTCCACTGCTTCCCGCCAACTGATTAGACAACGTGAATAAATTCAGCCAGATGGCTTATCACTCCTTGCAGGCCGACGCTTGACGGCCTGGTTTCGGTCTTTACTGGTGTTGTAAAGGGAAGTGGACTTGATCCACATGTTAGTTCTTTATATACGCGAAACCAATGCGTTGTTATTCGTAAATTTAGTACCCTTAAAAAGTTGATAGTTACTTTTTTTTTATTCAATACTACCGCTTGTTTTGGGCGAAAAGTTTAAAGACACGAGAGGTCACGTAAAGATCTGTTATCGATTTAAAAAAGAAGGAATTGCACTTCCATTTATTCTCAAAAGTGATGTGCGTTTTCTTGTTAACCTGCGTCATAATATTGCATAAACGAGGGCAGTTAGTTTAGTTACTCTTCTCTTTCTTTCTTTTTTTTTTTTTTACAAAGGGTGACAAGGGTTAGGTAACGTCAAAACACACGCAGCACAAGTGAGCCTAGCGAATGCGGTAAAACTCAACCTGAGCAGCAGTCTGAGGAAGGTTCCCCTAAAACTGGGTTGGTGCATTCAGGCCGGCGACAGGGCAGGGAATTTGGGTCATCCTCATGTAGCCGAAAACAAGCTTTTGGGCGTCAACGTTTGGCTAAGAATGTAAAGTGGGTGACCCTTGACATACGAAAGAAATGGACTGAAGCCCACTTTAAGAACAAAAAAAGAAAAAAAAAAAGAAAAGGCGTTTGATTCAACACTAGACAGAAACCAATTGTAAACGATGTAATGGGACTTCTTGACATTGCATTTCACAGTGCTGTGCTCAATCTTGCCTTTTTTTTTTGGCAGACCCGTACCAGTGGTCGACCTCCAACGTCCAGTCGTGGCTCGTGTGGACCCAGCAACAGTTCGGCTATCCAGCCGTACGGCCCGATTATTTCAACATGGACGGCGCTGGGCTGTGTTCACTGTCCGAAGAAGATTTCCGCATGAGGTCGCCCATGTCGGGTGACGTTCTTCATGCGCAACTCGAAATCTGGAAGTCAGGTACTGAAGTGTTTTTTTTCCCTCTCTCTCTTTCTTTTGTTTTCTCTCTCAGGCTTATTTAGTGAGAGGTTCACACGTAATCTTCTTTCATTGCAGCAGCCCATCTTTCGCCATCAGGAGGCTCCCCACAGCGGAGTCCGCAGCAGTTTTGTCCCGAGGACAGCGTTTTTGACTTGGCCGGTCTTTTGGGTCAGACCATCTCCGGCGGGATGCAAGAAGCGCCTCCTCATACGCTGCCTCTTAATCTAAGCGATGGCCACAGTGAAGGAATTCACAGTGACGGTAAGAATTCTTACAGCACACCTTATGCGTCTTTTTCGCCGGGAAAGTATTTGGAAAGAGCGCGAAACAACCCCAGAATGTTCTTGTATCCTGTCGGAGGGCACGCGGTCATTTTCTGGCAAACGCTTCTCAACCGTAGCGCAACAAGTTCGGGTCTATTCTTTGGGACGATTATGTCGAACGAATCACCTTAAGCTGAGGCTGAGGTTTAAGAATAAACAAAAAGCAACAGAGAAACGTTAATTTCTTTACTCCCTCCGTATCCCCACTGGAGGGCCTCCGTCTTCCAAATTATACGCATTCTCCGTCCGCGCTCGCCTGGCTACCTGTCTCTCGGTTCAGCTTCAGAGAGGCATCGATGAACTTTCATAACAGGGCTTTAAAAAGAAAAAAAAAAAAAAAGAGAGGGAGGAGGTTGATAGGAGCGAAATACAAAGCAACAAACTCTGGCGCGATTTGGAGCTTCTCAGGAAGCCTGCTCCAAAGGGGGGAGCCTCACAACAACCTGTTCTTCAGGTTCCCGCCCAGTCTACCAACAACTGTGGACGGGATGAACCTTAGTCGCTTTACGCAGCCAACTTGGCAGGGGGGGCTAGAAGGACCCCCGCTATGGAATGCGACCGGTCCTCCTCAGGCGTTTCGTCCTGGAAGGAATCTTTAGAGCATTATGGGCGTCGGCTCCGTAGCTTTTCTGTTCTTTGCCGACTCTTTTTTCTTCTTTTCCCTCCGAGATTTTCTGGGCTTCGTTGGGCGTGGTGGATGGATGGTGGTAGCATCGTTCGCTGGATCATTGAGAGTGAGGGGGTTGGGGGTAAGAAAATGGCGTCGAGCGTTGAGCAAGATAGTGCCTTGTAAGGGCATCGCTTTCGGACTTTTGTTTCGTCCAAATTGATCGTCTGCACGATGCACCTGTGCGCTGAACGCTGTCTGTAGGCTCTGAGGATGGACTTTTTTTTTCTCATTCCGGGCCGAGTTTGTTTCTTTTTTCTTGGAAGAAGAACGTTTGGTTGACTGGGTCTTGATTGCGCTAGCAGCGCTCCTGTTAGGACCTATATGGGTGACCTTTCTAGTAACTATCAACCTCCCAGTTGCAGCCTCTCCTTCTCTGCGCGTTCCGGGAGCGGTAAATTTTGAGGCTTCCACTCGTTCAGACATTCGAAACAATGGATGCGCATTCCGGAAATTCCATTTTTGATCTACGCAGCAGATATGGCGGATGCTATGCAAGCGTACCAGAGATACACGGACGCGGTAGGGGAATACCGGTACAAACAATCAAGCATCTTTCGATCTCCTCTTAAGTTAATCCTAAACCTTAATCCACTTGGAGGTCAAAGAACTACGCCTCGTAGACGGATGCGTCTCTCTGGACGAACGGAATAAAGGAAAGCGAAAGCGTCATAAAGGCGGCACTATGCTTCATTGAAATTCCCATATGAAAAGACTACGACAATGGCGATCTCAGCGGACCCATCACTGGTGTCTCTGAGACACCCCGGTGGGTGGGGGCAGTGGCGGGAGGACACTTCCGTCGCTTTTCCTTTCGGTGACCGTCATTTGCCAGCCTCTATAGCATCAAAGATCATCATCATAGCTGCTGTTGCATGCACCGGCGGGCAAGGGCGGTGGACCTTGAACGCACCTGCACTCTCGCGTGTTCGTCGCTGGTTAAGCCTATCGCGCTCTCTGCACGGCTCTGTTACGTGTCGAGCTTGTACGCTGGCACGCTACGGTGCAGGCGAGTGTATCTAGTTGTGTAACGTTCATATTATGATAAGAAGCACAGCTTTTCATTTTACACAGTTTGACGTCTTCCAGGCACTGCTGCAGTGCAGGGTTGCCTAGAGATCTGGTTTAGAGAAAAGAGTATTGGCTAAAGTCAAAATCATTGATTCGATTAACCTTGCAGTCATTCTTCGAAAGCGTGTGTCATGCGTTCGTGTCATGCTCTGGTGAGGATTAAGACATGGTTTTATCGTCGTCAATCCTTTTTGTTATTGCGGTAGAGTGATCTTGTATGTGCTTGTTCAGTGAGGAAGGGGCTTATATGTTACAGTTCTCATCTTCACGTCTCATTTTGTTATGTTATGTTGGAGGATCCTTTGAAAAAGTAACGCGTTTTCGCATGATTTAAATGTCATAAATCTTGTTATCGTCAGACGAGAAAAAGATTGCTTGCATTTGGTCACAATCTGAACAGCGCCGTATGCTATAGCGACAGCGTCTCTCTCAGTACTTTCCCCGCGTCCCCAATACCATTCACTATTGTCGCGAAACATGAACACGGTCGCAGATGACGTATTGCCATATTGCGCGCTCAAAGTTGCGTTTTTTCTTTGACAGATGAGGGCAGCGATGCGAGTAGTGACATCGCTGAACGTTGCGCCGCCGCAGTGAGCCGTGGCCAGGGTGCTGCCTCTCACTCCCACATCCACCTGTGGCAGTTCCTCAAGGAGCTTCTTTCTCAACCTCAGCTGTACGGCAGCTGCATCCGCTGGTTGGACCGTTCGCGTGGTGTCTTCAAGATCGAGGACTCTGTGCGTGTGGCACGCCTTTGGGGCAAGCGCAAGAACAGGCCCGCTATGAACTATGACAAGCTCAGTCGGTCCATTCGACAGTACTACAAGAAGGGCATCATGAAGAAGACTGAGCGGTCACAGAGGCTGGTGTACCAGTTCTGCACGCCGTACAACTGTTGAGCCTGGTTCCCTGTAAGGGCGGTTGAACCTGTCCTGGTGGCCCAGCTGGTCTGGAGCCAGGGTGGGCGTTCGGCCGCCTGGGTTCCCCCAAGTTTTTTGTCGATGCAGTTCGATTCTAAGTTCTTTCTCGGAAGAGTGTAACGCCAGTGGCGTAACTTGATTTGTACATACACTGCTGTTCTTGCCAGAGCAGTTGTTTCCTGGCTGGTCCAGGAACAACTGCTTTCCCCGCGTTTTTGGTGTCGTCTGCCAACTTTTCTTTTTTTTTTTCAAGAGTCTGGAGTGAAACGTGGTGTGCTGGATTATTAAGCAAAATAATTTTAATATTAAAGAGAGGGGGGGGGGAGCACAGCTGATAGTTGGAATGACGAGAACCTTCATCTTCTACCGCAAACGACCGGGATCACTGTCCGCGCAGACATTGCTTGCAATTTCATGAAACACGACTTCGCAGACGAAACACAATCCGCACTTCATTTCTCTCTGCCTCGCTAATTATGTTATTTATTATCTCGCCAATATTCACGTCACCATTCCTTCATGTCTGAACATAACATAACATAACATTTCACCATTCATTTTGTTCGCA
>JARGYV010104510.1:0-10540 GCA_029532675.1 Ornithodoros moubata | reverse complement strand
TACACTTCATGTAAGGATGTAAATTACACAGCTTTTGTTAGGCTGCTCACATAGGAACATTTCATTTACTCTCGTTAGGATTTAAACATTTTTAACAGTGCAACTGACACCTTGTTACTGGTACCGTGTGTCGGGGGTTTCTGGTGCTCGTCAAAAGATCCCCAGGTGTTCTAAATTATCCGCAGCCCTACCCTGTGTCCTCTACCATGATCATAGTTGCCTCGCGACGTAAAGCCACAAATTGATATTATTATTACACCTCGCTGTCGTCTTCGTACGTGCTCGCCACTTTTCCAAACGAAACTTGACCGCAACGCATGCGATGAATGCAACACGCTGAATAGAATGTCAGCGCTCAGATACTACTCACTTTGGCATATCTGATCAGACGCCGGCCTAATATTATACAGTATCCACACAGCTTGCCCCCTTCTTCAATTTATCTACGACAACAACAAACAAACATGTGCCCTAGGAGACAACTCAATGGCCAGCTCTCCGCAGCATCACGTGGTGAAATCGGCCCCCAGTATGTCACGTACAATTGCGGACGGCGAACTAAAGTCACCTGATCGACCTGAAAGCAAAGCAGATGCAGAGGAAACACCCCCTTACAGTTATACAAAACCACCATATTCCCCTGTTTAAAGCCTACAGCACTACTCTTCGACATCAAGAACTTACATATAGTGCTTATGTCTTTTCTGCGCTATATTGACAACCTTGAAGATGTATGCGAGATGTACGTCGCTCCTTGCTAGGGATAACTTTATTTCATGTCGCAACCACGTTAGACAGCTATTACTAATTCGCTTCAAATGTGCGTCAGGTGAAAAGCTCGAGGCATCCGTGTAGCATATACCTATATGCATAGGAAGGAGGTCCTTCGAATAATGCTGTGTCCAATCTTTAACGATGCGACTCCCGTCGGCGTTGTATGTATACAGTTCGTGACTTCCTTGGCTGACTCTTGAAAAGACGTGCATGACCAAATTTCCAACGGTGCCTTTCGCATTCAGAACAGAAGCTCCCTTAAGCGCACGAAGGTTGCAGACCCTCCCACGAAGTGCTTACCGCAAGGAATTCGTTACGAGCACAGGCACCGAACGCATGACAATGTCCCTAATGGCAAGCGCCCTTGTCTTGCGATATGAGAGTTCATAAATAATAGTTCTAAAGTTTTGTGTGTAGGCGTCACAGATAGAAGCTGGTGGGCAATAATATGTTAAGGCTCGACTGCATGAGCGATAGCGTAAACACTTATGTTCATAACCAAATAATGCGAATGAAGGAGTGGGGAAAAAAAAAAAAAGAGCTGCCACACTACCGAGTACGTCGAGGATTGTCTCACAAATGATGGGCTGTACTCTTTCAGCAATATATACTATTAATATTAATATTACATGTACATGGCTATAAATAAAATCCACATATAGCAAGACTGTAGAAACAGGGAGAAACAACAAGCCCACGGAAGGCTAAACACGGCGGAAGAAGGGCTGACAAGGTTAACGGCAATTCGAAAGGTGCGGCAAGGTCGGAGGACGGATACCGACACTTCGCTTAAACAGCGACCGCAAGAAAAAATGATGAGAAGGTGTCGCGCAATGATAGTTGTGTCATGCGAAAGAGGTTCACAATCGCTACAAATTATATAGTTATCTGTCAGAGTGCACTGCGGGTCTCTGTTATGTTGTCCTATTTTTACATTAACAGGTTAGAGTTTAGAGGTTTGGTCAATATATTCAAAGCTACATTTTGAAGGAATACAGCACACTCTCAAACTTCTAACTAAAGCGGTAATCCAGGGGCGTACAATCACATACAACCTCGCGCTTGAGAAACTGATGATCTTGTTGGCAACATAAACAAGTTCCCAACAGGATCATGAACACTAAGACAACATAACCATGCAGAATATTTTGGAAGACTTGACTACTACGGTAAACGCCTGTGGAAAATTCTTTATGGCTATTATTAATATGTATATTATTCTTATTATATTAGAAACTCACCCTATTGTTTCCTGTTGCCAGTGAAGTTCCTGTGATGATTTCTCCTATATTCAGGCAGCTAAAATTGGGACTATTAGCAACGTATGTCATTTTTATAGAAGTCGATGTGTATCTGATGGGACATGTCATGAACAGCCAGTGAGCTTACCCTCGCAAATAGGAAGGCAGACATGAACACTACTGTTTATTCTATTTTATATTTTCAGGCTTCTTCGTTAGTTTTACCTTTCAAGCAACTGCGACAAAAAGAAAATTCACAGAAGACTTCAAGAGCAGGATGCACGTGCACTGATCTATATGGCCATTCTAGTTTCTGAAATACGGCAAACACAACGGCTCTTGCGGAGGCCAAGGACAGAACTCAGGAGATTCAAATTGCTTCGCTACAAAGGCTCGTTAAATCGCAACGCTGCGGGCTGCATGACACTTATGGAAGAAAGTACTTTGTTTTGCTCGTTGGCTGCGGAACAGAATGGAATTTTTGTAAACCAATTTCGCGCATACAGTGAAGAAGCTTTGTGACCCTTTCCTCACATCAGAAGAGTCACGGTACCGGGATAATTTTCGCGCATTTAATAACAACTTGTGCACGTCAATGATCCAACATTAAATTATAGCTTTAGGAAGCATAAAACAATGGATTCGAAAGAGGTGAAGGACACACGTCACTTATGGTCTTCAGTATACTAATTGTTACTCGTGCAGTAGTCATGCTTCATAACTACCGCACAGAGTCCCACAGATGAAACGGAGACACTTCCGAAGTTTACAACCACATGCGATTGCGTTACATGGACTGCTAGGCCGTGCATCGGAACCCGATCGCCAAGCGTTACATCTGGCAATTCCCTTGGGCCCTTTTCAACGCCGATGTCGACGTGTTTCCCATAACCACACCTGCTGCTCTATCCACTTCTCGAGCATTACTCTGTTCACCTATCTGCGCCCACACACGGCTCATAAAAGCAGCAGTTGCTTCATGCACCTAACATTAAATCTAGAACAGAGAAAGAAAAGCACGCTTTAGACGTTCTCAGTTTCCTTTGCTTTGGTTTTATGGTATGCTATTTCAACGTTATCCCCCTTGGAATTTCTTCCAATGGCTTGCATTCTCGAAGCCGACCATAACGTAAGCCAAACTATGTGCAAGATAAAAATCCCCGACATGGAGGGGATACGTGAAAAATTGCGAGGACCTACGCAAGATTTCCCCTGACCAATAGATGGAGCCACAGCTTACGCAGTTTAAGCGGGATTAGTCTACGCCAACTGGCTCCACGCACTCCAAACAACAGCGGTTATTCAAAAACAAAAAAGAACAAAAAACATGAAAGAAAGGCATTTCTTTTCGTCTACGTGCGCAGTGGAAGTGAAATATATATGATGTGACTTGCTCTTTCCTTTCTAGCCCTTAATTTGGACCGGTTTGGCTGATGTAACTTATGTACACGAGAGATTTTCACTCCTTCGTATGTCACCGGTTCGCAGAATAACGATTATTTGTAGAGATTAACCGGGTTTGTTTTTACGAACAGGGAACACAGGCTCTCTGTTTTCTCTTGGACAAGCTCGGGAGAAACGGACGTGGGCTTTGTAAATCACGACGGAGGAAATGGTTTCTGTGGGTGGGAACGCCATTGCTCAGCGAAGGTCGTGACATATGGCCCGTGCTTGCGCTTCCAGGGCGGGAAAGAGAGAATATTGACGGTAAGTTCTCGATTCAACGGGTCGCTGGAATACCGAAGAAATGGTTGGAAGGGCGTTCAGAGGGCACGATTGCTATGCGCCGCGCGTGAACACGTCGTGATACGTGTTCAAAGTTAGAAACACCGTGTTCCATAGAATATTTTACTAACGGCTGCTGCCCCACAGTACTGGACAACATGGACAACATTCACCTACAAAATACAACTGGTGCGACAATACAACAATACAAGAAGATCACCTTAAATATCATTCTAGGTTTACGGAGAGAAACGAACCACGAAGGAAGGATGGACAATATTCACTGGAAAAGGAAAGGAAAAGGAAAGAGGAAGAATAAAAAATATGAGGATAATATTCCCTGGATTTTGAGCTAGGTTACATGTGTGGTTTATAAGAAGGAGGAGAGGGGCCATCACCACATGGTCGCAGCGAAGTGATTAACTCCCCGTTTGTGCCAGAATAAACAAACTGCATATATTAATACAATAACACACGAATTATACGATACTGTTCATTCACGACTTTGGGATACTTTACAACAGTGTATTTCATCGGACCATTGGGTGCGACTCACCGTATGCGCTGCTGCGTTCAACTCAATCTAGCCGGGCAAAGCAAGCACCACAGGCTGCATAGGAGGAGCTGCAGTGGAGACCCGCTTATTTAAGGGCACATTAGAGCAAAGCCACGCTCTTAAGGTTAAGAGATTTCGGCACAGAAGGCCTCAGGGTGTCTCAATTTTACGCATGCCGCAGTTCATGTTTGTGGACTCACAATCACTTGAAAGAGCCTTCAATTCCCAGGGATTTCCCCATGGTGATTATTTTCTCCATAAGCTCCGTTTTCACTTTCTTCAGTCAGCCTTCCTCATTCAATTGGCAATTACTATCTCCCAACTACGCATGTCGCAAAGCCATTTCACAGAATGGACCGAATCCCAGGGAGGCAACCACCAATGGGCCCGTGATCTTATGCGTGTGATACTGCACCACAAAGGACTTCTACGCCAACGTCGTGGTACCTCTCCCAGTAGGGTGAGTAAGGGGGCGATACTCCCATTAAATTGATAAATATGGGCTACGATACAATGAATACTCCGACAGTTGTGGACATGCACAGCCCACAAAATTATTTTCAAGTCAGTCATAGGCAAATTGCTTTTGTATGCGAACCGTTATTTGGACCGGTCACCGATTTTCCTCTTAACGGTTATGTTCCTGGTCAGCTCCGAGAGGGCGGCAGTCATTTAGGTTCGGTTCGGTTCAGTTATAGTTCGCCAAAAAAAAAAAAAAAAGCCAACTGTTAATACCTGTTTCTACTTCAGGTTCGGGTTCTGTTCGACTCCGAGCTACAATAACTAGAAACAATAGCCTAACTAGAAGGGTAAGGCATTGTTGAAAATATTCCTCCATATGAGTACATCGAGTATAAGAACACAAGAAGATTCAAGACTGGTATCAGATGCAAAACACTCCCGCACACAGTACCGAGACATCACCATGACCATTCTCTGTCTGACTTTTCCATCAACGAGCTACACTCTAATAGCTGAGATTGCATCTGCGATGAGTAATGGTCCCTTTTTGTCTGCGACAAATGCATGTTTCCCATGCTTGCAGCACGATCTATTATTTATAGGAATATCACAGTCAAGGCTTATGCCAAACAATAAGACGTCTGGAGCATCGCTAAGAGATCGTTGCAACTGCCGAGATTACGGCGATTTCAACATCAGAATTTGCCGGCACCTGTACTTCGTCGGTGCGCCGACACGGGAGAGCGAATAACATCAACAAAACACACATTTGCTCAAATCTAGTATTTGACTTCGGAAGCAGCCTCAAGAACAATACACACGTGGTCACAATATAGGAAGTTTCCACAGCCACTCCGAAAAGTCTTGGAACATTTTGTAAAACACTAATAAATACAACCAAAGCTTTATGCGTCGAGATAATGACACCTTGGCTCCTCCCTATTTTCAGTTGACTGGATCTTTGTCTGTTTATAGAGCACACAGAAACGGCTGTCGTCATTATATATAGAGATGTACCTAAGTGTTCTAGGGATGCATTCAAAACGCATCGCATGCTGGCGCCACCGCTGTGTACCTACTATTTGGCTCGATTAATGCGCGGTAATTGTATACATGAAGCCCACTCTTGTAGTAGCACAGGCGAATCTAATGCTTACTCTGACAGCACCACCCTCTGCTGCTGCTGTGAACGAAGATATAATGGTAAGAATAGGGCGGTCCTTGTGACGTCCACAGAAGAAGCGCATCCACGTTTTTGTCTCAAAGACATAAATGAAGGCAAGTGCATGTAACGTACTCGACTTTAACACAGGGTGGTAAAAGAAAGGTGCTTTTTTATGATGTCGTAAATAAAGTGGCCACCCAAAAGACTTTAGGTTGAAAGTTTCCATCTCTAGTGTCGCCCTGCTTTGACAAAGACCCACGCTTGTGAGATTAAAGCATTCCTGAATTAAGTAAACATAGTCTGTTGATGCTTACACGAACGGTGTAACGAAGTTAGTTTGCTCATGATGGCGGAGACATTTCCTTGAAAACGCCAAGAAGGTGATAAGGACAGAAACATCGCAGAAAAAAAGAAAGAAGAAAAGACAAAAAGGAAAGCGGTCGCTTACATAACAATCCAGATATACTCCTACTCCGTTTTCAGCTTTAAAATATATACTCGCAGTCATCATGTAATATTTATATCTTGCACCTCGTCCTGGCGAGACAACCCGTTGTCCGTTTCGGGATACCCGCTGTTGTAACACCTATGGAATGGGTCATATCCACACGCAGTATTCTAACTATCTCATGAAAGAATTTATTGAACTAGACCCAACATGGTCCGCGTACTGCTCTCCGCTCCATGCCTTACCAAGCGCAAAGATTTCCCCAGCGATAGCAAGAAGAGAAGTCACGCGAAAACGATGGAGAACATCTATAAGATTCGGGGCTTCCTTAGAGGCAGTCACGATCAAGTATCGTGCGCTATGCTGCAGCCAGAGGAAAACACCCTTCAACATTTCCGCCCATTTAAGCGCTACTGCAGCGCTGGCTGTTCGGGAGACAGCGAAAAGATATGGATATAAGTGCCCCCGCGTATTAAATGGAAACGACCCAGCAATTACCGCCCTTTCCGAATCTGCCCCGTGGTTGGATACATGAAGTCACGCTTCTTGGTCGCTCAAGATAAAATCCTCACCAACGTAGAGCACCCAAAAAGAAAAGGCAGCGTTTTTCGCTTCACATCAACCATGGCTGACTGGTCTCAACCCACTGCGTGATAACTCGAAAGACTTAAGTAATGCTTGTACGATGGGCATCACGGCCATATGGGAATGCCGTCAAAAACTGGGCGGTATCTGTGGCCGTGATGCGCATCTCTCAGAGACCTATACGTTCACAGAGGGTGTCAGCTTCTGTAGAGGACAGATCATAGTGGCTGAACAATGCCAGTTACGCACACTGAACCAGAGTTGGTGTGTTTAGAACAAAACAGCAACAGCTATTACTGAATCATAGGATGAGGTGGGAATGTTTTCTGCTTATAGAGTCATAGAGCTAGATGCTACCTGTAAGAGGCTGCTAGGGGCTGTTGGTGGAATGACGTGGGGATGATCATGGTAGCCGGCGTCAGTATCCACTCGCTAGGGCGTATTGATGAGGCCTGTTGTTTCCAGGAGTTTCAGGAACGGCCGCAGGGCAGTTTTCGGAGCTTTGAGTGTCAACTTTCAGTGTTCGCCAAGGTGTTCAGCGAAGTTTGCTGTTTCTTCCTGTTTTCGAACACGTGATGAGGACATGTTCAAAAATGGCTGGTGCACTGCACTCAAGGTATATGGGGTTATTACAGCAACTTAACTGGCGCCGGTAATGCGGGATGAAGGCGACATTTAATTTTCAACGACGGAGGAGAAATTTCACAACCCGCGAAAGGACGATGGGAACCGACATGTGGATGTTGGGTCCAGCCTTCACACGATCTAGCAGGAAAGTCTGACACCACTGCGCCGCGGATAGAAAAAGCAACCGAAGTGCGAATAACAGAGTTTCGATGATTTCTTGGGAGTACATTTCAATTGGAACGCTTTTCCGGTGCCGGTGTGAAGTAGCTGTCAGAGCGACGTATTGCGTATATAGCTGGGCTGACGTCGAGGCGATGTAATGGAGTAGCAGATAGCCCCGGGTCAAAGGCGTGGAAGGTATGACAATGCCACAGTTGACGAAGTTGTAGTACCATCTGTGAAGACAGCGTTTTTTTTGTGTGTGTTTACACTGTAGATAGAAACATATACACTAGGCGACGGAAGTGACCATGGAGGTGTGCTTTATGGCTGCGGAACTCGCCCCCCAATTCAGAAATGCGGGGTTTGAATGATAATATGGGTCTATGGGTGGATACGCTTCACCGTTGAAATTTGCGTGGGGAGAGGGTGGCAGCGGTGGTGCGCAACCTGGAGCAAGTAGTGACGGACGGTTTCCATAGTTCGCAAGACCTCAAAGGGGTCTGCTGTCACTAACCTGGTTTCAGCCCTGCGCAGGACACCAAGACGTACTCGAAGACTTCCAGCACCGCGCGCACTATATATACAAGAATGTAGCGGACGCCACAGAATGCAAGAAAGCTGTAAGTGATTGTGGCCTTCACTAGCACACTGTATAAGACGCAAAGGTCCTTCTCATCGGGTTCCCACCTTATCCCACCAAAGTGGCGAAAGCCACTTATTCAGCTTCGAACCTTCTTCTTAATTACATCAATATGTCGCTTTCGGGATAAGTGAATTTTAAGGGTCATATCAAAAATTCTACAGTGTCTGACAACTATGAGCGGCCGGTCTGCAATGCACAGGAAGCATTGTTGCGGGCATTTTTTCTTTTTTTTTTCGGAAAGGAGCAGAGCGCTGAACACAACACGTGTAAAACACGCCTATACGGCGTTGGACTCGACGCTCCCCACACAGCCAGCCGGCACTGGCATTCGGACTCACGACCTCCCAGTCTGGACATGAGGAACGCACGCTTAGTCCACTCGTCCATGCAGCTTGTTCTTTTTTCTTTTTGTACATTATTTGTTTAACTTCAATCCGCATCACAGTGGTCATAAGCTCGATCTTTGGGGTCCGGGCTGACACAGAAGTTCATAAGAAATGATAATACGTTTATTCATTTGTGTTATTAACATATCCGCGAAAGCTGAAATTATAATGCATGCTTTTTTCTTCTTCACACAATCAATCTAATGCATGTCCCGTTGCTAATCCTGGGGTATCGTGACCACGCAGAGAAGAGAAGCATCACGTTGAAGGCATTGTAGCAACTTTATTTCCCCAAGCATGCGCGAGAAAAAGAAAAAAGAGAGAAAAAAAAAACGGAGCGAAATACGCCAGAGAAAAGGACAAAGGAGAAACTACTACAAGAACAGCAGAAACTACTAACAAAGGTACTGTAAAGCATTGTATTCTGTGCAGAAAAGCTAGTCGCTTATCAGTCCAGCATGGAAACTTTTATGTGAAAAGTTAGCGTAACTATTTTTATTCTGGACAGAATATTTAATCATACATCAATTATTCTGGGAATGAAATTGTGTTGAAGTGGTTCTGGGCGACCTCTAGAGGGAAGAAGCATCCATGTTGCCCCAGATTGTTGTACGAGACCCCAGGTGTTTTCGTTACAATTCGGTGTTCTTGGTGAGCGACATTTTTGTATCAATATGCATTGTTTGCGTAGTCGTGGTTTTTCTTTTCCCGTAGGAAGCTTTTCTTTTACAAATGACAAAAAAAGTTACCTGTATTGAAATAAGCGACAGCACGCCCCTCACAGACCGCCACCGAAGCACCCCTACGCTGTTCCTTCGTACTCACGCGCGAGGTCGCTGCGTTAGGCCCTGTGTTTTATACACAGGTTACACACGTTTTAGTCACAGGTGTTGTTATGCCACTGCATTTGGCAAAGCAAGGGCGAAGTTCCTGGCTTCATAGCATAGTGCTAGGCGCAATTTTTTTATTTGTTTTTCTAACAACAAACTTTACAAGAAACTTGCATGAAGCTACTGATGAGTGAACATGCTATGTACACCTTCTTTCGCATTGCCTTACAGGGCTTTTAGGGCTATGGTGGTAAATACTAACCCACAAAAGGACAACTCGGCAGCTGAACCCTTGTCAACAGTAAAGTGTGCTTTACGCATATTGAGAATCACGTATGCATACCACAACTCTATCCCCATATAAATGGCTCAAAGTCCGTACATGCTACCGCGTTCTTATTCGTTTTCAATAAACCAATGTGCACGGCTGGAATGGCTCTAACTAATTTGAGGCACTCGCATTGCAGTCATTGCAGTGATCCACTTAAGTAGAGAACAGGAGACACTGGCTTATACTCTATATCTCTATGGCAAGCTAGCTTGTGTTGAACGGAGATATATTTGCCCTGGGCGAGCTATCATTATTCAATTGACCTACTGAACGGTATTTTTGTACGACGAACTTTCAGTCCACGTTCTACGTAGAAAATATGGTCGCGTATTGAAACCTTTTAAGTTTCAATGTTACAACATTGTTAAAACTGTGTACCATCGAATACACTATCTCAGACGTCACTTTTCTTTCCGCCTCATCTCTTTTCAAATGTGCCATATAGTGAATTGCAAATGAATCATGAGATAGTGCTTCACAGTTGGGACGCCAAGAGCACATGCATTTCTGCAGGGATGGGCAGTAATACTCAAAATCAGTATTATAATACAAATACATAATACTTGCCAGAAATCGGTATTATAATACTACTACATGATACTTTG
>JARGYV010104508.1:0-14855 GCA_029532675.1 Ornithodoros moubata | reverse complement strand
ATTGGCTAGACGCAGTCCAAGCAACTTGGTCCGAGGACCCAGAAATTGATGTGGACAATCACTCCAAAAATTTCCTCCGTCGGAATGCACGAGGAAGACCCGCAAAAAGAAACACTATTTTGTGTTGTTTCTCGTTTATGCATAGCACAACCATTGGAGAATGACGTCAGCATTAGCTACTTTCCATGTGATACTTGGAATAAGACTATCCTAGAATACGCCAGAAAGCTGACAAGATTGTTAAGATTGCCGCATCAACAAGTCAAGCAATGAGCTGACATGTTGTTCTGGTATGTTGGAGCTTGACCTGAGAGTGTGTTTTGCTCTTGAACCATACTTATTGACATCTGTTTTTTCTATACGATCAGTATGTTTTTCGTTAATAAATCAGTCGTTGCGTATAATTCTACTGGTACTACGTGAGTCATTTTCCTGGGTCTCTTCCAATTGACAACATGCAATGTATTTTCTGTAATCGGTTCAGCATGCAAGAGATGGACAACATAACGAAAGTATACCTGGTGGTTTTGGAGTACTTTGTTATTTTGTTGCCAACGCTGAAATGTTACCAGATACTCGGAGCAAGTTCATGCGAGTCACCGGTGGAACTGGCAGCCTATCCGCTTCTGGCAAGTTCAACCGTTTTGGCGTTCGGAGTAACGTCAGTGCCTGCCCTTTTCAAAAGGCTAATGAAAAACATGTTGATGGGAGTGAATGGAGTCGTCGTACATTTAGATGACGCCTTGCTCATCTTTGCCCATGATCAAGATGTCAATATCAAGATATACCGAAACTGCTGTGAAATACAGAACACAGAAGCTCACCTTGTGAGCTAATGCGATCCACAAAGCATGCCGATCTTGTACTAGATGTAAAGAAAGCTAAAGGGTTAGAAAGCAGAGGATCTGCACAAGCTCATTCGGGAACTCTAGAAACAAGCCGGGCACTGAGTCTTCTAAAATATGAGCGTGACAATGTACGGTTTTGCGGGAGTCTTCAACTCTGCTGGCGTGGACGTTCTCCGGAGAAGCCTGTAGTTCTTTGTGGCTTATTAACTAATGGTCTAGGAGACGATTAAATTCCGACGGTGATGCAATGAGCCTTCCTCACAAGGCTACTTTGACGATAACCGTGTGCATGTATATAGCGATGCATATTGTAACGATCATATCAAGGTGGTGTTGGCAGTGGACTGATGTACCAAGGAAATAACACACCAATAGGGAGCACAACAGCTGATGAAAAATGATTTCACAAATGGCTTTATGCTGTTTTAATTGAAACTTTGACAATCGTGAGCACTGTACAAAAGCATACATAGATTTCAGGCTTGAAGGAAGTAGCTGTGTATGTACAAACAACTAAGTATTAAAATGTAAAAAGGTAGTAAAAGTGTTAAAGTAGTGAACATTTGAAAACTAAGTATGTACAAACACTAACCATTGTGTGTACTGTTTGTAACACCATAATAGCAAGAATGTTGCAGCATTGCAATTGGAACCTATCATTATTATCTGCTTGGGAGGACAAGAGGCGTTCATGTCGAAACAACAACATTGCATTCCACCATTACGATATCTACAGAACACCGATGGTACTTCCTTTATACACCAAAGAACTGGTAATCGAAGCCTCTCACGCTTTGAACTTTCGTGACATGAGAGACGACACCCGATCTCTGCTACTGTCGTGAATGGACGAAACCCCGTTGACGGGACTGCCCTCAAGCCCCACTGCAGACGCAGGACTGCTCCCTCGACGACGATTTCGACGTCCCTTAGAGAAGTCGTCGCCGAAGACGTCACCCGTACGAAGGGCAGATATAAGATCATCGAACTCGCCCTTGTCGTCTGAGGTGCCATTCACGCTCTTTACACCATTCAGGGTCCCTGGGAGGCTGCCGTTAGCACGCAAAGCAGCCAAACCACGTAGTGTTCCGTCCTTTCGTTCTTTCTTCTGTAGGAAAACAAGGTTTTCGATACATTTCTTTTTATTCCGTTTCTTTTTTGAGCTCGGGAGGGGCATAAAACCACATACAGCGAGAGAAGCACACAAAGTAAAGGTATAGGGAAGGAACATGCGATTAGTGTGGCCCATTACCTCGGCTTCTTGCTTTAACCGCCGTTCCTCATCTTCTTTCCTTCGCCTGAAATTCTCATTGTCATTCCTCGCTTCCGTAAACGACGTGAGGAAGTTGTCGAAGATGCCAAAGAACTCATCCGGTGGCAGATGTTGAGGGTCCTCACCGAACCTTCTTACAGTCTTCTCGTACTGTGCAAAGAATACCAATGAAATAACATATTTCAAAACTTAAACGCGCGGTATGTCTTGTGAACTTCCTGTTCCCCGTACCCTGAGCTTCATGTCTTGAAAACTTTCTTCAAGCTCAGAAAATTTGTAGGTGGCGCTAGTGATAAACTCCTTCATGACCACAACAAATTTATCCCCGTGTTGTGGCGGTTGACTTCTTAAGAACTCCAGCTCTCTTTGCACTTCATGCAGTCCACTCTTCAAGTCCTGGATTTCTTTCGTGAGCTCCCCAAGACTGCAGAAGGGGAAAACGTCTTAACATCGACGCAACAACACACTCGTAGCATCGCTTCGGTTGGTCACCATATTGTCCCACATAGCATCTCTGTTTACGAAACCGCGCTTTTTTCCCATACTATGTTTGTGTACATACAAAATACCGTGTGCAGTATTAAGATGTATATTGATGAGGTTCGCGTCATAATGGCAACAGTGATAATGTCACTCACTTGACTTTAGCGGCTTTTCGTACACCAGGAATGTCCTCCTCAAGTTGCATGGTATCTTTAAACTAAGAGGCAAATATTGACACATTTTGCATAGATATGTCTTAATTTTCGCAAGAGGTTTTCTAAAATCTACCGCATGACATACCTTTTTCTCTAAAGTTTCAATGAGGTAGTGGAGCAAAGTGAAGTTTCTGTTAGTGCTGGACTTTGTATCCGCGATATGGTTGAGGCTGGATAACTTGAAGCCTACAGCGTTGCCCCTTTGACCTCTGTTCATGTAATTGCCAAAAGCCAGAACAACTTCGAGGAGCTTCCTTAGCCTTTTGCTGCGATATACTTCTTTTGACGCTTCACTAACCGCTGCAACAGAACAATGAGCATGTGGGTATTGCACTAAAAATGTTAGTGTTAGTGGTCAGCATACTTACCAACAATTTTGGGCTTGCAGTCAGCTAGTCTCTCTTGAAACTTCTTTTTATAGTGCAGAGTCTTCAGTCTTTGCTCATAGTGGATTATCCTGCATGTGCAGGTGAAAGAAACATACAAACAGCACAGTATTAATGATGGCTGATAATGAAACGTCGAGAAGTTACTGCACAAGGACGTATACCTCAGAAACGTTTTTCTCAAGGTTCAGGTCATAGGCCATCACAATTGAAACGCGGTTTATATACGTCATGTTTTTCGCCTTAGAATGATGCTTACCCCAACTTTGCATTAGCAGTGGCTAGGGTTAACACGGGCTCTCAGTGAAAGATTTTTTCAGCGAGCAATAAAAAATAGGACGATATGAAGAATTTTGTCAAAAATATATATTTGATACAAGACTTTCACGCAGGAGAATGCGCAAGATTTTTCATTGACGATCTAGTTTGGAACTGTAAAGCGTACTTTTCCTAATGGCCAGGAGCGTTAGGTGAAGCTATCTAAGCGCCTGCCCGTGCCTATGCAACTACGTCACGGAGTTCAGGGCACCTAATTTGAGGGAGCTTTGCCGTTTTAGTTCTACCAGGTCTCATAACTGGGGCGCGCACACTTTTGACCAATACTATGGCTATACTGCATCCCATTGCCACTACAGAGAACCATGATCAAAGCTTGGTCAGCTTCTTACTGCATAAGATGATGATAATGAGTTGATGTTTAATGGCGCGAAAGACAACTAAGGCCATGATGCACCAGTGAAGGCACCAAAGGCTCATCACTCAGCAATACGGCTGGATGAAGAAGCAAAAAATACTTATAAAACACAAGATAATTATGATGGCGGCGATGCTCGTACAGTGGGCAAGTGATGAGAATGTGGATGACTGAAAGCTGCGCCTCGCAGCGTGTACATTCAGGTAGCTCCTCTCCATGGAGGAGGAACCTGTGTGTAAGGAAAGTGTGTCTCATCCTGAGTCGAGAACATTTGACCTCTTGTAACCGGTTTGGCAGTTCCCCTTGTGTATACTTTCCGATCTTTGGTTTCACGACTTGTAGTTTATTTTTGTATTGAGTCGTCCAGAAATCTTCCCATTTCCTATTAATGCTTTTTTTAAGGACTGCTTTGAAGTTTTGACTGCTTTTGACTGCTTTGACTGGGGATATCAAAGGGTGCTATATCCCTTACAAGAGCCGCCACAGCGGCTCTGTCTGCCCGCTCATTTCCGTGTATACCAACGTGGCTGGGCACCCAGCAAAAGGTTAGGTCGAATCCTTTTCTAGTGATACTACTAGCTAGGCATCTTGCTCGCTGTACAAGATGATTTCTGGGCCTACTAAGACCGCACACAGCCTGAACACAGCTCAGAGAATCAGAATATACCACAGATGACTGGATGCGTTTTTGAATAATATGATTGAGAGCTATGATAACAGCATAGACCTCTGTTGTGAATATAGACATGATTCTGCTTAAACAATACGACTTTGTTATGCCCCCTGTAACCATAGCCCAGGACGTACTGGTATAATTTTTTTTATCCATCTGTGTAGAGTTCTACATGGGCACCAAAGCGATCCAGCAGTGATGTAGAACAATGCTAGACGTGGCTCGTTTAAGAAAGCTGGCCATGGAGACATCACGGCTCGGTGGGGGTTGCCAGCGCGGGGTATCTACACCAGACTCCAGAATTGCTGACGTATACTAAGTGAAGGCGTTGCACCCGATGGTTTACAATAGGCTCAGGCTGAAGGAACGAACAGCAAAAGGTTTGCTCAGGAAGAGTTGTGTGAATCGTGTACCTTGAACACAGGTAATGGCTGGATATCCTTTCACTGATATGGCGTACAATGCTCTGAGGTAAAAACGTCTTCTTTCTAGCAACCATTAGTTGCACTCAACATAGAGGCTTTCAACAGGCGAAGTTCGGAATGCTCCCAGTATCACATGTAATCCCTGGTGGTGAACGGGATCCAGACTCTTAAGACAAGATGGCCCAGCAGATCCATACACCGTGCATCCATAATCTAGTCTCGAGCAAACGACGGAAGTATAGACCCGATAAAGTGTGTCCTTATCTGCACTCCATGATCTAGGCGACATGACTTTTAGCAGATTCAGAGATTTTACGCACCGAATTTTCAGATTTCTAATGTGAGGCAAAAAGGTAAGTTTCTTATCAAAGATGAGGCCAAGAAACCTGTGTTCAGGTCGCACCTGCAACGTATGATTGTTTATGTGAAGTGTCGGATCTGGAAACATGCCCCGCATCCTAGAGAAGGGAACACACACTGTTTTCTCAAGAGAGAACTTGAAACCATTCTCAGAGGACCATTTGACCAGTTTGTTTATGGTTAGCTGCAGTTGTCTTTCGCATGCAGCCAAGTTAGGTCAGGAGTACGATATCTGAATATCATCCATGTACAACGAGTAGGGGATTGAAGGAGGTATAGCATTAGCCATAGTATTCATTTTGAGAATGAAGAGTGTGGCAGAGACTTGTGGGACCCCGTTTTCTTGTATGAATGTGCGTGAGACAGCAGCACCAAGCTGGACTCTGAATATTCTCCCTTCAAGAAAGTTTGCTATGTAACGCAATAACCGGCCACGTATACCATACGAAACGACGTCGCGGAGGATCCCGTATCTCCATGTAGTGTCGTACGCCTTTTCTAAATCGAAAAAGACCGACAAACAATGTTGCCTTCCTATAAAGGCCTCTCAGATCATTGTTTCCAAACGGATGAGGTGGTCCAACGTTGAATGCGCTACTCGGAAGCCACGCTGATATTTATCGATAGACTTATTAACCTCAAGATATTATATCAGGCGATTATTGACTATCCGTTCGAGTGTTTTACCAAGGCAGCTTGTGAGTGCTATAGGCCTGTAACTGGTTGCGCTAGAGGCATCTTTTCTCTGCTTCAAAAGTGGGATGATGGTCGCAATTTTCTATCGTAAGGGGAGCTGTCCTTCCGTCCAGACAAAGTTAAAAAACTGCAGTAAGGATTCCTGCGACTGTTCTGACAGATGTTGCAACATAGGATGCGTAGGTCGACCTGAACCTGGGGCAGTAACCTTAGAAAACGACAAAGCTCTGACCAGTTCTGCCATGATAAATGGCTGATTGTAAGATTCGTTGCCACCGCCGGTAGTTACAACCCTTTGCCTTTCAGCTGTAATTTTGGTCTTAAGAAAGTCTGCGTTATAATACGAGGAACTTACTACTGCATAAGAGGGCTACATATGAAAAGGTTTATTTCCTCTGCATGGGGCAAAACCAATTCCTTTTCATTATGCTGCTCATACTTGCGTGCTGTTGTACCACCCACAAAATCATGATGGTGAGCAGCCTGAGACATGTGAGCAAAACATGTGACGTGACTTGTTAACATTTTTCGTGCGTGTCGCAACTTCCATACATATTGTGCACATATTCAACCAACCTAATTGCCCTATTCCCTTTATTATAATAGATCCAACTGTCAAGGGACGCAACTAGGTGTCATCCGAGACCCACACACCTTCATCGACTTACCGCATAGAAGCTACTAGGTACAGTGTGGAGAACAGCCGTTTGCTTTGTCACCTAAAATCGCATGTAACGCATATCTTGGAAACTGCACGTTAGGACTCAAATATTATCGAGATTGTCAAGGGCAATCAACGTCGACGTGTGTGGTCGAGTACTTTCCCTGAGACCAGTTATATCTCGGTCTGCATACGACAAATAGTCTTAAGGTAACGGTGCTTAAGATGTGCCTTCGAATGTGCCTGCTTACCTACTGATCTCATAAAGAAACCGATCGGCTTTAGCCATGCTCTCCATTTCAGTACTGTGTTCTTCCAACAGCGCTTTTTCCTCAGGACTAGGAAGGAACTTGAGCAGCTGTAATGACAAAGGTGTAGCTTCTCAACCTAGAATCGAACCTTCCATCTGCAGCTTCACAGTCAGGAGCAGTTGTATAAAAAAAAAAGATGCCTCCTTTCGAATACATGTACCTACCTGTTCAACCATATCCTTTGGTATCTGGTCTTTGGAGTCCATGGAGAGAATAGCTTTGCAGATCTCTTCATTGCTTAACCTCAGTTTAGACAAGAGAATCGTGCAGTTTTGAGCCCTTCGGCCGTCTATAAGTGACAGCTCCCTAACTTTGGCACTTCGTGATGTGATTGTAGGGATGTCCTCTAGCGACCCATTTGGCTGAAAAACAGTACGTCACGGCATGAGAAGTTCGTTCATACTGTAACTGAGGTGCCCGTTCACGACGCTCGCAATGTTCGAGGTAAACGTCGTACCGTACATCTTACTTCCGAGCTTCACAAAAGATAAAACTTGGTGTGAATAAAGCATTACCAAACAGCCTTGCTGTTTTTGATAAGCAGAAAACGTTCTGTCAATGTCAGCAAGATCGATGTCTCGGTACAACTTCGTATCGTCCAGTTCCGTCCAAACTGTGCCGTCCACCTTACACTGCATCGATGAAAAATGGAAGAAATCAGGCAAAGCTGTTCCATATTACTGCTGCATTTTCTCGGTTTTAACACAATTACCAGCAATCATGCCACGAATAAACCCACCTCAGGTAACTTTGACCAGTTAAAGGACTTCAGGGGATTGGTTGGCTGAGGAATGTTTTTCACGACCCTTTGGATCCTCGACTGAGGCATGCTGGGAGGAGGGGGAGGAGGAGGTGCACTTCCTGTAACAGCAAGACAGAGATATAGGGAAGTAACAACATTGGTAGAGAGGAGGAAAAAGATATGTGGATTATTGCATAGGTACAGTGGCTCTTAAACAATTACACTGGTGAAAAAAAAAATGATATACTAACTGTAGCAATATTCCATACATCATTGGTAGCTCTGCGAGCATACTATCTCCCCTGTCTACAAGAAGTACTAGTGCTGAGAGCGAGTGAAGTCCCTTTTTGTGGAAATCCCTGACAAATAGCCTGAACATGAATCCAACATAATAGATTTGCACGTTCTACTTCCTTGGCTAAGGCTGTTTAGTTCAGCTCTCGAAGACTGATCCCTGATAAAACAAATCTTTTCCTAACAACTATTTCTATAAAGTCATTGACCTTCGGCATATGCATCACGCCATACCACATTCAGAAAACTCGCAAACACTATTCTTGTCACTAAGGTATGCAAGCCGGGTAGTTGGTTCAACTGGCCTTGGTAAAAACTATTCTTGTCGCTGGCGTGCAGCTTCCGTACTACAATTATAATTTTCCTCGTCTGTGGTTTCAAAACCTGAGAGAAAAAAAAATACGAGCAAGAGTGCTTCTTTGCAGTACTCCTGGCAATAGAGGTGAAGCAAGCTTCACAGATGTCGTTTTGTTCTCCGTTCTCGATTATATATGCCTACCGCGCATGAGTGACAAAGACAAAATTATGAAAAAGTACCTGGTAGAGGGGGAGGCGCTGGTGTGGAACCTATTCCATTCATTGGCATAGGAGGTGGTGGAGGAGGTGGCATGGTGGCACCTGCTGCGAAGGACCCTTGGCATCTCGACGACGATGAAAGAGAGTCGCCTAGTGTGGTACCCCTGAGTGACCCCTCCGCTTCGTTTCTCTGACGCCTTTCAGCATCCAGCTGGAATCCGATACCATAATATGAGAATGGGGACTTTGTTGCTTCATCATGCAGTCACAAAAACAAGTCGTAAATTATGGTCATGCCGACATTTGTCTTATTTGATGTACATGCATGTACTGTGGCTGTGGGGCACAGGTGTTCCTCAAAAATACGCAACAACGCAGCAAATCCGTCTGAGAAAGTTACCGAGTCTACTTACAGTTTGTGAAAGTTCCCGCTGCCGGTACTCGAGCTCTTCTATTTTCTGTTTAGCTTCCAAATGACCCACTGTTTCCTTCTCTAACTTCCCCTTGGTTTTGCTCAATGTAGCCTGGAGATCCTCCTGCGACCCATCACGTAAACACCGACATGTATATACCAAGACAATATCGTGATTTGATTTTAGACTGTGCGAGAAATGTCAGCACCAAAAGTGAATCTAACCTTTTCTTGCAGGCACTGCTCCAATTCCTGTTCCTTCTTTACAATTTGTGTGGCCAGTTCGATGTTTTCTTTTTCAAATGCCTCCGCATTTTCTTTAGCTATCCTCAATTCTTCTTCCGTTGCTAACCTGGAAGGGCAGAGAACGAACTGTTAAGACAGCGACGTTCTTCTAAGAACGTCCATGACTTCACACACAGCTTTACTTACTCTTTAAGTATATTCTTCACGTTTATGTCTATAACAGATATGTCTGGATTCTCCCCGTTCTCGCTTTGTATAACGATCTGTTGAACTATCCGGTCAAAGAGTAGCCAATGCAAAGGTTGTCCTTTGTTATCTACAAGGTTTGAAGGAGAAGACTATGTGATTCCGATAGAACGATTGCCTGCTTCGTTAGCCAGATAAATGCAAAAAGGGAAAAAAAAGGTAAGATTGAAGGAAAGCGTACGTGGTATGATAAGCATATGCTGCAGTACTGATAAAAAGTGAGGAAACGCAGCAGTCAAGCCGATTTTCTTCTTGATAGCCTCGACCATCGCTGTACAACTTTTCGTATCTACATGCGTCTGTAAAAAAGAAAAATGAGTGCAGGCTACACAAAAGTACAACCGCCCACAAGGCCGCATCTGAACAGGTTTTTGGCAATTTTAACGCGCTGCAGATTCGGAAAGATTACTTACAATATCAAACCTACGTCCCAGCTCCTTTTCGTCTTCAATGCGTACCATGTCAAAAATGTCGATATGCCTGTGTAATGAAACAATTCACGACCAATTTGAAGTAATGAATTCTCAAAGTTACCTATCTAGTGTAGCGTTTTCGTGGCTTCTCAATTTCTCGATGATAGGCTGGATGCCTAGCATCAGGAACTCGTAACGCAAATGAAGCCGAAACTCTAAATGCTCGTGGCCAGGACCATAGTTAAGTATGGCATTGATGAAGGACATGATCGCTGTCTTGAGGTTTGCTTCGTCTTTGTAAACGCCAGTACTGCGGTCCAAGTCATTCAGGACGGTCTGAAATTCGAATGAAAATCTTGTGAAAAAATAAAAATAAAGTCCGCTGTTTCTCTTTTATTTTTGTGTAGTTGTTGTTGCACCATCACTAAAAATTTTGTACTTGTTGATACTGAATAAGATATCAATACATTGCACGTCATATCCCTGCAGGCCACGCTGACGTCACCTCAGGCTCTACTCAATACGTGCATTATTAAACAATTAACACATAGTCTGTTGCAGCAAAACATACTAGAAATACAATTTAAACATTTAGAGCCGGTAGAAGGATACGTGAAAATACTGGCATAGGTAACAACGAGCGAGAACATGCCACTGACCTGAAAGCGTGTCCTTTCACAGGCATGTTTTTGAAAGTGAAGCATCGCTTCAAGAACCTTCCTGTGACCACCAGGGACAAGGCACATGGCACCCAGAATCTCTAGCACCGCTATTTTAGTCTTGATATTTTCTGTGCTCAAGCTTTGAGCGATAGTGTTGATAGCGGTCGGATGCGCCAGCACATGTGCTCGGCCATTCTAAAAAAGAAAAAGAACAAGCATAACGCACGTTCTTGTCTTTCAAAGTCACAGGAAAGCCGCACTGTAGCTGTCTTCTCGGACACCTACTGAATTGTTCATGAGGGCCTTAACACATCCAATGAGCGATGTATGAATTGGGCTTTGAGCAGTATTGTAGTCCATATTCCCGAGGAAGTTCAGCAGGCAGACTAGTCCATCCTGGTCAAGGAATCGCGTGACGAAGCTGCAAGAAAGCAAGGGCGTCCCGTGGCTTTAGAAAACATGTGCTACTCAGAGCTGCCACGAAGTAAGGTATCGCCTTATAGATCTGGTAGGCAGCGGGATGTGAAGCAGCAGTTTGGGACACAACAAAATGCCCCACCTGTTGGGCTGTGTCCTCAGGGCGGTCTTGAGATTATCCAGAAGTTTTGCACGTACGTTGACTTCTTCTTCTTCTCTTGGGAAGAGCAACTAAGGGAGTTCAAAACACGTTTTCAATCTAGCATGTATCAAATGCACAAACATTCAGTTGGACACTGTGGGACCTTACCATGGACATCGCGTTGACTCGTTCTATGTAATAGTCAGGAAAATGAGAAGAAGTGTCCGTTTGCTCCTGCGGCAACGACAATGTGAGAATTAATTGTCGCGAAAAATATTTGATAGCATTGTGGCAAACCAACTAATGCGGTATCGTTTACGTCACGTATACGCTTTCCCTCTTTCCATCAAGCTGATATATCAGAGCTACAACATCTAATCGGTGCAGTAAACAAAACGATGCATTCACCATTTTCTTGCTCAGATACAGTTGCCACTTTTTTTCCGGAGGCAAGCTGAACATGACTTCTTTCTTCGCCGCCGTCAAATCAAGCTCGTCCTGATGAGAAAGGAAGATACAAATTTACAAAGGCCATTGTGTTCGCACACCGTTTTCAAAGCACATTCAAAGAACGACCATATAGTTTAGACACACTTATTTTCTCCTCCAGGATGATCACTTCGCTGGTTGTAGGAAGTCTTGCCCTTCACTTGCTCCTAGTCGTACCAAAATTTATGGAGGAGGCCCTGCTGCATGCAGTCATGCGTACCTCTCTTGCAGTAGAGGAGGAACACAATGTACTTTCAATCATGTGTTTCAACGCCTCTGACGTGAAATGGACGGACGTCACGAAGAACTCACTTAGTCCACCTTAAAATTCAATGTATGCAGTTTCCTTATAGTAAAAATTGATTGATGGCTGATCTCAAGCTTTAGACAGCTTTAAGATCCTGTTTCTACAGCGGTAGAGCCTCGAACATGCGCGTCTATCAGTAACACGGTGCAACATATTCAGCGTCACTCGTGGAAAACAACGTGCTGCGCCGTAGAGTACTTGCGACACGAAACGTCGCGTCACAGCTACAATAATTTGCGACTTCGGAGAAGTTGTGTGTGGATTAATTTTGCCCATCTGAAAATTGGGACGCGATCGATCTCACGATTTTGGTATTTGAAGGCAAGCAAGCTAGTGACTGACACTCCTGAACAACTTACTCGTTGAGGTTTGACCCTACAGCCTAGGGTCATTGGCAAACAAACCATACCAGCCGATTTTCGGGTGCTATATTCCGGAAGAAGCTTCTAACATGCGATGACGATGTTAAATGTCCTCATTTTAACAGCACACCAATTATCAATCGCTGTATACTTACCACAAGCTCTGCAAATTTGGTATTAAGTTCATTCTCGTCAGGCATCGGATGGGTCGGGATGATCAGATGAGCAGGAGGCATAGTGACCACGCCATTCTCGACCACGTGGTACGTGATTTCGGGGGGTTCATCATTGGTTCCCCCAAGGCAGGAGCAGAGGCCGCCTCGTCCTCTACGTCGCCGCACCGGCATGGCTCCCAGGCCTCCGGGCAACGACAGCACCAGTTGCTGCAACAAAGTAGAATACCCTTTTTATACGTGTCTCCAAAACGCTGCACAAGGACATAATGAACAATATTCCCGACCGAGGGCGGTAGCAATATGGGGGAGGTAAACATCGGTACTGGCACCGTGTGTCGGAGGTTTCCGGCCCTCGTCAAAAGATCCCCAGGTGGTTTAAATTACCCGCAGTCCTACCCTGTGGCGTCGCTCATGACCATAGCTGTCTCGCAACGTAGACCCACGAATTATTATTATTATTAATAATGAACAATGATCAGACTCACTGAGTGAAGCGTGTAGGGGTTGTACCGTCACTCAGAAGCATAACCGGACACGTTTTCACGAGCGAAGAAACATTCAGTAACCCCATTTACATTATGCTGTCAATGGATTGCTTCCCATGTAGCCAACGCGAAATTATCTCTTATCTGACACTGACACAGTGTCGATATAATGGAAGTCAGTGTGCTTATCGATCGGGCGTAAAATCGGCCTCTTACTCCGCACCCCTTGTCAGTGCATTCCGCGTCATCAGAGAAGGGAAGATAGCAGGTGAAACAAAGGCTCTTCTTCTGTGAGCACTCGGTAGGTGCATACATAGCAGCATTCTTCGTGACAGGTTTACATACCGACATTCACCACGTAGCCTGCAGCGTGTAGTAAATCCCATGACCCATTCGCAATAACGCATGGAAAGGGAACGACCACCTCATTTGCTGGCCATAAATTAACCTGAAAATTCTGTGCGACGCACAGCAGGCTGCTATATTTAAGGGCGCAAGCCGAGTGAGAGTCAGGTCAATCACGTAAGCGCTACACTGGTGGGCTTTGGCGAACGAATGATTCGTGAGGTAAATGTGGGTCAACGCAGCGTGGACGCTTCTGAGCACGTTTCGCGCTCCAAACACGCGCAACCTGGTTGCACACGCTGCCTCGCAATGGTCAGTGAAACGTTATGAACGTGCTTGAGGTTGTGCCCACCTGGAAAGAACCAGACATACGATTTAGTCAATTGACTTCCATCGTAAAATTAATAGATAAGGTTGACTTTTGCCTTTGCCCTTCGATGACTCTGAACCCTACTACTGAATTTTTAATTGCTGTTCGAAGGATACAATGACAAGCAAGACAACTAGCCTGAATGAGAAGATACCGATACTTCGAGCAGCAGACAGCTAAATCGGCATAAATCAAATAGATTGGAAAATAAAAAAGAAGCGTCTTACGGGTCGACATGGCTTGACACCCCTTCTGGTCCTTGCAGACATAGTCATACAGTTCTTGTACCGATTTTATTTCCTTTTGCTAAGAATTTATTGTATATTTCCATACCACAATGATTCTCCACCATGCAATTTTCGATCTTCGATAAATGGAATCTGTCACAGGATCAACAGTCAACCGACCGTACCAGCACGTTAGTTTGCTCGCCTTTTTGTCCGGAAATTAGATACTCTATGAGTTCCTGCATTCGTGAAGGCCCAATACTGCCCGAAAAAAAAAAAAGTTATATATAACTTTCAGATAGAACTTAAAGGCAGAAGGAGAAGAAGATAGAATTTATTGTGGCGCACTCAAGATACACATACTAGGACATCTTGCGCACCGAAAGTAAACGTTGCGAAGTAAAACAGTTCGTTTCGCAACCATTCCTGTCCCAAATTTATCGTGCCTACGTTAGATAAATATTCGCGGAATCAGTTTGCATTAGATAACACGTCGGTCCAGCGGTCAGGGTACAAGAAAGACAATGCGCCTGGCTACGGGAACGTCGGTCACTGTTTCGGCAGCACAAAAATAAAACAGATCAGCGTCATATTAGTGAAACCAATGAGCATGCAATAGAACGCATACAATAAAACGCAGTAAAATTCGTATATTTCGAATTGAACCTCCTGCTGCTGTTATTAACTTCTACTGTTGTTAACAAACAGAACCCCCATTGCTCAACGTCGGCTTTAACAGACACAAAAGTTCCCACTGAAGAACTTCATTGAAGATGCGTAAATGCTTTCCATTCTATACGCGTGTAATCATCTTAGCGTCGCGGATGTGTTTCCATTAGAAAGTCGTTGCCTACAATAGGCGAGAAGGAGGCGTTGTAATTCTGAACGTACACACATTTCATCTTATCTGGACCGTCAGAATCGCTAAGTAGATTTCGTGAAATTGACTATTTAGTACACAAAATGGCGGGGGGATAGC
>JARGYV010104486.1:0-10025 GCA_029532675.1 Ornithodoros moubata | reverse complement strand
ACTTATACAGTATCCGGTTTTGCGTGCTTATTGTCCACAGTCGGCAGACGGGCATTGTTACCGAAAGGCATGGCCATCATTATGTCTCTCCCAGTTATGCTCTGAGCGACTTCTTGCTCCTAATTGTGTAAGCAAGTAGTATACTAGCAGACTCGTAGTTTTCTCGACACTGATTGTTTCTTCGAATGGAAACAATCAACCGATTTTAGGCAAGGCGCAAAAAGCAAACCATGTCATATGAGAGCGTGTCACCCAGAGTTAAGAAACAGAAATTCAGCCAAGGTGGTTAGCATCCCTGTCTGGAAATCAGTGGGGTCTGAGTTCAGGTACTTATTCCTCGTAAATTTGCCTCTTTTTTGTGAATTTCTTCTGTCCCCCAAAATGTTTAAGAGCTAGCCTCCAATCGAAGCAACCCCAAGAATGGAAGGATATTGAAGGTGCCCGTGCCTGGGGATAGCTCAACAGCATCCGTGGGAACTCCAGCTGGCAGAACGGGAACAGTGTCACGACAGGGCGGCCCCACTCGTCATCCATATGGAAGCGTCTTGGGTCTGCCCCAAATACGACTGTAATCGAGAACCTGGTCTCCCGACCGGATCCAGTGTCAGATAATCGATTCGGGCTTCCCTCGTCTGTCCTCCCGTCGAAGCTCGACGCGAGGAGATGCTCAAGAAAAAAGAGCATCTTTCATCGCCACGTGTTAAGCTCTTCCAGGAGAATAACTCTTGTGTACGCAGTGGTTTAGAGACGTGCTTCAAAGAGTGGTCATGCAGAGAGAAGCAGTTCTTTTTGTGCAGAGTGTTGTTGAAAGTGCGCACATTTGGACGATATCGATGCTCCGGGTTTTCTTTTCTTTTTGTTGTAATCGAATTTGCAAGTGTTATCGGCATTAGAAACGAGGATTGCCGAAGAAGAGAGGTCGGGATGGGAAACGTGCAAAAAGACGCGAGGACTCTTTTGGGAGAGAGCATGTGCAAGTCGGAGGCAAACAGAAAGCAACTTGGACAGCGGGAACAATCGTTTGGTCTGTTTGTTGGCTGTGGACCTCAATAGTTAAGTACACTCTAAAAACAGAACTTCACCGCCTAACACGGCGATGACCAATCGCCGTTCCGAATGATATCTTTTCCTGACCCCATTTGCTGGAAACGGTGGGCGTACGCCTTTTTGTGACACTTATACAACGCATAAGTGTCACAAAAAGGCGTACTCCCACCGTTTCCAGCAAATAGGGTCAGTAAAAGGTATCATTCGGAACGGCGATTGGTCATCGCCGTGTTATGCGGTGAAGGTCTGTTTTTAGAGTGTACTTAACTAGTAGTAGTTCACTTCAACGCACAACATGAAGCGACCCACTGGTAAGGAAAAGAAGAAGAAGAGAAAAAAGTGGTGGATGTACGCCTTTTTGTGAACGATGCACCTTTTGAATAGAAACTGGTGCCTACTGTGTTATGCGGTGAAGTTTTCTTTTCGGAGTAAAGGCTCAGGCATTGGTCAAGTGTTTTAGAGAAAGAGGTCAGTTGATATTATGTCCGCCCACCCAAGCGCGTTCAACGTCTCTTCTTTATCGACGTCCTTTAAAGGGCGAGAAAGAGAACTCGGGACAACATAAAACAAAAAAGAAATGATGAACACAGTAGATACAATAAACCGTTCTCTATCGTCCTTTGTCCGCTATGTACATAGCCTGTTTGTACAACATGCCCATCGTAATAAGCGCCAGAATCATCGAGGCTGCCATCAGTATTTGCGGTTGTATTATCAAGTGGGCTTTCATTACTCAAACGCAGGTGAGAGAGTGGTCCATGGAGCTTCTTTTTCTTTGTGTATGTAGGATGCGCTTTCAAATGGTACCCGCGCTCACGAAGAACAGCCAATAAAAGAAATAGAGCTGAGTAGGCAACACGAGCTGCCCCAACACAAAAAGTGAGACACATGGAGTCAAGGGAGCCAGGACTACCTTTAACGATGACACACACTTCGATTACAGTGTCGGTCTCCCTCTTCTAAATTACGACCACAGAGAGCATGGCGTTCTATGTTGCCCTGGGGAATTTCATCCCAAACGTCTGTAAGGTCTCTCTTAATGTCTTCGAGTTGCCGTGCTGCGCCTTCCCCGATACCAGAACCCTGTGGGCCGACGTTTGCATGCCCTGCGCGTGAAGGCTGCCGTACATAATAGCGTGAGTTGCACCGATAATTGAAAGGGAACAAGCGTGTTTTAGGGGATTCATAAACAAACAAACAAACATAAAGGAAAACGTTGACCCATGTCACTGTACACTCAAAAAACAAGGCTCTACCTCATAACACGGTGAGAATGAATAGCCGTTTAGAATGACATCGTTCACTGACTTGGTTGGTGATAAATATACAACGCAGTTAGCCTTTCCGACCCGACAGGTGGGCGAACAGCATCATTCTGAATGGTCATCATCTCATTCAACGAGACCATAAAATATAATGTTAAAAAAAAGGATGGTAAAAAAGTATAACGTATTATTTGTACCTTCCCGCACCGCCTGTGTTTTGTACCGCTAATTATTCGTTCGTGGCCCTCGTTAATGAAACTTCGCTGTTTCCGTAATTTGGGGCGAGCCAAAGAAATAAGTCGAAATCACGGCTCCACCGTTTTCGAAGGTGGCGCCCTGAGCTATGAAACACACACATACACAAAAGATGAATCGGCGATAAATTATCGCCCTCCTTTGTGCGCGAGCACGAACCCATCGAACACACAAGCAAGCATCAACTTTCCTCTAAGTTTCCGTTATTTCATGCTTGTGAGGGTATCATTAATTGTTTTGTTCATTCATTGCCGTTTTGATGATTGATTTTGTGCTTGCGCCGACATCACCATATCGCCAAGTTACGATAAATATTGGAAGGTCGGGTGGGAAGGATTCGAAATGTTTGCTTTCACAACTTGCAATGTGGTAAACACAGAACTTCACCGAACGCCATGGTGGATCCAGTCGTCGTTCAGATAGATATCGTTCACAGACCTGACTCGGGACACACACCTGGATAAAGATCACAAGTATGTCCACTATTTGACGTGCGGAAGAGTATATGTGCACACCTTTTGGGATGCTTTTACGTTTGTGCTAAGCATGAGAAAAAGCCTGACGTTTTCAAGAAACCAGGTATACGATTAGCTGACACTTTGGTATGTGGTCAAGTTCCCTTTTTAGAGTGAGTGCATTTTTGGTGACTGACTGATGCCACCTAAGTGGATGAAATGCTCCAAGTTATTAATTGTTTCTAATACAGACGACAGACGAGATATCTGAACACATTTTCGTCCATATCAAAGATCATCACTGGTATAGTTTTTGAATGAATCCTGGCGGTGTAAAAATAAAAAAACAAGGTGGTAATGATTTCCTGAGGTTAGGTCTAGCTCAAATATGCTCGCACCGGGCGAGAGAAACAGCTTCCCATCAGTTACAAAGCAGAAAATATACTTTAAAAAAGTAAGAGCTATGAACAGAAAAGTCGGAATCCATGGACAATAATGCGTTGTGCCTGTTGGTTCTATATGTGAAGAATGGTGGCGATGTTGTCAATGCCAAACGGTTTCCACTTTTTGTCTTCTCTAAGTTTGTTGTCCTCCTAAAAAATATGACAAGCACTTTTACTGATGCACTTTACCCGATGCTATTTCGATTAGCAGCTGCCAACATTAATCCGCAGTTTTGTTCCTCTGAAAACGAACGTAGAGCTTAAAAAGAAGTGCTGGAGCAGGGGCCTGTGATTTAAAGGCACCAGCCCATGCACTGTGCTCTATGGCATGCGCCGTTTCGTGCTGCGACCATATGTCACCGACTATATATAGCGTAACAAATAAGCGACAGTCAGCTGAGGAAACGTAAACAAGTAAATTCCATTCGAATATGAAAATGCTGAAATTGAATTTCTCTCATGACACGCTCTTGATTTGCTAGTAGTGCGTTTTTTGAACATCAGACAACGCTAGCACGAAAGTGAAAAGTGCTTTCAGGCCGGTGCGGAGGGCATGTGTTGTTATTTCCAAATGTATGCGCCCTCAAAACGGGACTTCACCTCATAACACAGCGTAAACCAAACCTAAGTCGGTGTGATATCCTTCATGCATAGAGTTGGTCAAAAATGGTCGGCGTACTCCTTTTTGTGTGAGGAGCATACTTGGACAGGCTTATTTTTTCCAAGTATGCTCCTCCCATAAGGTTTTCAACAAATCTAAGCACAGGAAGATATCATTGTGCTTGACGGTTGGTGCTAAGTGCACTACTAATTTCCAATGAAAAACCCAAATGAAAATAACAGTGTACACGCGTCGCACAAAACGGCGTACACCCCGCGATTTTTAACGTATGAGCAACGCTCTAGAAATTAACTTCAACGCACAACTGTGTGAGAGCTAATCAGAATTACATAATTAAGTATAATATAACTAAGTAATTCATAATGATATCGTTTACGCATCTCAGCCACCGAAAAACGGTTGCCGTACGCCTTTTTCTGACATTTACGCGGACGGGCTAATAATAACCAAACTAAGTTTCTAGTAGTGCTTTTAGGGCTAGGCGGATATTGAGATATATCATATCTGAAGAATAAATTGCCTTTATCTATGAGCTTTTCGATACAAAAAATAAATGATGAAAGTTTATGACAGCAGTCTTCTTGTCGGTTATATCAGTTCTCTCGTCACAGAGGGTCTTTTGACTTCTGCATCATCAGCGCCTGAAAGTTTGTGCCATCGCAAATAGCTAAAGCCAGTGCTGCAATTGAAGATAACTTAATGCTGGCGCCGTGCAAAAGAAGTCATCGCCTTATCAACGGTTGGCAGCCAGCTCTAAAGGAAACCTTCAGCTTCTGCACCCACTCTAGTGGAAACACCATGGGAAGTCCTTCACAAATGGCACCAACGCAGAGGAACGTTGCTCTCCCTCACCGAATCCAGGCTCATCGGACTTTTGCTGCAGTGCCGATACGAGAAGAAAGAAGTGAAAGAGCACAGCGCTATGTCATGCATGTACTCCGAATCATACCGCCGCCTGCACTGTAAGGCTATTTTTGTTTCCCTCTTACGCCACACAGCCCCCTCTAAAGTGTGCTCAAGACGCAACTGTTCCCTTTGCTATAGCATTTGCCACACTTAGCCAGGCTGGCAAGCAGTATCGACACCATCGTGAAAATCTGGCCTCGTCTTTCTAGATAAGGTGACCTAGAAAGGTCGATTCTTTTTTAGTGTTCTTCAGGAAACAGTCCCACTCTTTTCAGGACTCTTGGCTCTAACTGTCGGTGGACATGTTAGGGATGAAGGATGATGGATCCTCTTTCACAACTCTCCAGACGGTCGACACTGGTCCTTGAATCTGTGTGCTCACATCGCGCACACTAAAATGACGAGTCGCAGCGACAAATGTCAAGGTTTTGTACGAACAGTGACGTTCCGTACCTATCCATGTGCTGTTTGAAGCTTTCGTTCCTTATTAACGACTAGAACTGCCGCACTATGATCGGCGGGCGTCGTCTTCGCCCTGGATGGCAGCTTTGAAATGTCCGCAGCGCTCTTCCTCTGCTGCACTCAAGGCTAGTACCATATCGACGTTTTTTTCCTTAGAGCAGGACATAATTTTTAATATTAAGGCCTTGACATCCAGATGCCCATCGAGACAAAAGGCAGTAAGGGCTCGTAAAATAACTGACGCCAGAGAAAAACGGAGGATCAATCGAGAAATATTATTTCATGGATCTCACTTGCCTACGTTTGATGAAAATAATAAAAAAGAAAGAAAAGAGAAGAGCAACCTGCAAAGCTGTCCTACCTACGGGCTAATTTTGGTTGGCTAATGGGACAATCGAGACGCGTCGTGACCGCGGTAATAGAATAGAAATTGCCAATTTCACCTATTTAATTAATACGATTATCCGAGTTCCTCCAGAGCATTGATAACACTATGCAGTTTTTATCGTCGGGCATTGTGTATTGCGCGATCTGCAACCTTTTATGTATCGTTAAAGTGAACAGTGAGCCATTTGTGTAAGGCAGAAAATGCAGAGAATTTCAACGCGACTTTTCTTGCCAATATTTTGTCGCAAACTGGCATCACCGTATTGTATAGATAATACGCACGCCTACAATATGATTCAATGATTATGCGGTCACGTTTCGAAAGATTAACGCCGAACAACATTTCGCGTTCTGAATCACCTAAAGTCCATCCGCGCAACAATAGCATCTCATCTCGCCTGCAAGTCCAAAACATTCAACGTTTACAGACGACCTCCATTTACGATAATGCAACTGGAAATCACGACATAAGTTGAAGACGGTCATATCCGTATATCGATACCGTTCCAACACACGCGTGAAATGTCATTCGCTTTAAAACCATCGTCGGGCATTGTGCCGTTTCGCAACTATAAAAAATAGTGTTGCCCATAAGATTTTGGACGGGCAGCAGCAGCAAAAGCAGACGACAACAGCATTTGCATAGATATTGTGAATCGGAGGCTTACATGGTACGACGAAGCGAGGGCATTATTTTCATAAGACGTCCAAGACATCAGGCCACCGTCTGTCTCCGAGGAATTGGATCTCCTTCTACTTAAACTACAGCGGAAATTTTAAGCGGGAGTTTGTTGGTGTTGTATAGCGCATTTACAATACTTGCCTAGACCTAGAATTCTTCGCAGATTCCTAAATTTCGCAGTCGACGAGTGTTAACGACGTCAAAGAAACCCGGCGACTGCTAAAAAATTTAATTCGCAAGAGAGCACGATGGCCTCTAAGATGGCCCACTTTGGGTGCAAATTTTGCGTCACGGAATTATTCTGTGGAATCGAATCGAATTGTTGCTTGCGATGAATTTTCCTTGAATGTGGCTGCGGCCAACACGTTATTTTTCACTCTGTAAGGAGAACTTCACGCCGTAAAACGGTGTGAGTCAATTACTATTAAGAACGATACCATTCACGCACTGGCGTTCCCAGTTACATACATGCAGGTGCCCACTGAGAAAGAGCAGCACCATAATCAGCTTGAAGAATAACCGCATTGAAATTCGAGCAGTTATTCACCCCCCCTAAAAAAAAAAAGAAAAACTTTTTCTTGTGACTAAATGTGCCCGACGCCACTTGCTTGGAGAGGATAAGAAACGAAAAGAGTACTCCGTCAGAAGTGACGTGTGTATCTTCTACTGGAAAACACTATGCTAATTAGTGTCATTATACCTTCACCGTAATCAGGGATATTGTTACCGCTCACACCCGAAACCAAAATTGCGTGCCATGATGGCTTACCATGGTGGCAGGCTTTGAAGGCGACCTCTTCTCAGACATCCATCCTCGTGCAACACATATAAGTAGAGAACGCAGAAAGCGTTCACTTTCAACCGCTCCAGACAAAATTGACGTTTTTATGTCTGCGAAACATAGGAAAGTAAATCGTGCACGGAAGAAAGAGTTAGTTACGCGTACACGTCGTTCGCTAGCCAGCAACCACGCTACGAAATTCACGATGTCTTAGGAATGATTCACCGTAGCGAGAGCGCATATCTGCCCCTGATCTATTACGTGGTACGTACATTCAACAAATACAAATTCACAATTATTTTTAATAACAGTATTTTAATGACAGAAATTAATTGTATGAATTAAGTTACTCACTAGGTTCTTTAGCGACTGTTATTTCTTTTTCTGATGCTGACAGGAAAAGTTTATTTTAAAATTCTGACCGACTACACATGCAAGCTAGAAATTGTAGACTGTTCAGGGCAATGTACGTACAAACTATCCGCCTTAGAATGACGCTACTAATGACAGACACAAGTAAGTCACTGAGGTAGCAGACGCCGAGAACAGAGACAGAATGATAAAAAAAAGATCTTGTTGTAATAATTGGTGCGCTTACGTCGCGAGACAACTACGATCATGAGCGACGCCACAGGGCAGGGCTGCGGACAATTTAGACCACATGGGGACCTTTTGAAGTGCGCCTGAAATCTCCGGCACACGGTGCCAGAAACAATGTTTACCTCCCCCACATTGTTGTACGACAATGGGCCCCAATATTAGTTGCATATAGCAGGGTGGGGGTCGTGAATTTGACGCTAGTGGCTTTTCCTTACAAGTATTTTTCCAAACGTTTAATGGCGCCACCGAAGTACATCAAATTGCAGCGGCTAATGGCGACACTCAGAATGATGGTGATAGCTCTCATATCCTTATCGGCCATTCAGCTATTCTTACGACGTCTGGAGTCTTCTTGTGACAGCAATTGTTACATGACCGGGGCCTGTTTCGGAGCCCTGGGCTTGGTTTTACGCGATTCTTTGGACACGTGGTCATTCCACGGAGCTACCTTCTCTGGCTGCCAGAGGGAAGAATGTCAGCAGCAATGAATGACTGCTGCAGCTGTTGCAGTCGTCCGTAACGTGCGTCACCGAGTAACGTTATGGCTCCGCTGCTTCCTTGCGTCAACGCCTTCGCCACTGAAAGACATTTCTTTCCAAGTACAAAAAGAAGTTAAAGTATGTAATATGCTTTACTCCAGCTGAAGTCTCCCTTCCGCGTACAGTAAGCAGTAAGCAACAACGTTTGGAGTGTGGAATAATCACGGGGACCATACTCAACGATGTAGTCTCATGTCTTTCAGCGTCATTGTGAGGCAAACCTGCACTCTACTGCGCAGAACTTGACGCATAACTAGTCACCATCTCGAATGACAGCCTTCATACACACGATTTCACCGAAAAAATGGTCGTACGCCTTTTATGGACGCTTATGCAGCTACGCTAAGCGTGAAAAAAGCGTCAAAAAGATTTATACCCTTTTAAGTCAAGCTCGAAAATCTTTATTGCTGCTTGTGCTAGACAAGCTCTTTCATTGTACATGTTAGTGGCTATTGACACTCCCATATCACCCACCCACCCCCTCCCCACACCATGTCATAACTACATGGTTTTAAGAATCTACCAGACAGCATACCCAGAACACGTATGGTGAGAGGTCGTGAGATATCACCGAGACAAGCCTTCAATTATCAGTGACCCACTCGGACGTGATTCACATACGAAATGTGATCGCGATACCATTATATGGAAACTTGTGTGCGTTTACCAATCTCTATGTTTACAAAGGGACGCTGTCCTCTAATGGTTTGGTCGGCACAAGAGGCAGAAGAAAGAGTTCATCGCTCTATATTGCGAAAGAGTTTCTTTGCCAGCTGCTGGGGTGTCATGTAGCGTCAGCAAGCATTTCAGTCAGTACACGTTCATGGTGGCTCAGGCTTGGACTTTGCCTCGCAGCGTTGCATACAGGATTGGCGGGTTCTCGCTTCGAATGTGAAATGCCTCTCTTCTGATGATGCTGGATGTGCGCCTTTCGTGTGTGCGTTCTTTCTCAAATGCGATTTTATGTGAAACTTTAAGAGTAGCTTTAGTAAAGCTGTAAAGACTGAATTCAAACCAAAGGAAAAATCGCTTTCGTGTACTCTGGAAAGAAAACTTTACTACGTCGCACGGCAAAAACCATCACTACTCATTATGTTATTGCACTGTCAGGCTGCCCTAAAATGTCTTGAAGGCATGGGTATCGTCACTGACATCTTTGAACAACTTCAGCGGCTCAGTGTGAAAGGACATAGTATCTCCCTGCAGTGGATCCCAGGTCACTGCGGCATACAAGGAACGGAAAAGGCCAATACTGTGCAGCTGGGGCACGTCAAACCACCGCAACGCTACCCATCCTACTATCCAAAGGAGATAGAAGATAATTTCTATCCGCTATGGTCAAGCCACTGTCTCAGCAACAAAACATCACCAACCAATCAGTTATGTATTCGGTGGACCCTAAATTCCCGATTCATATGCTCGACCGAGTGCCACGCTCGTTATCCTCCCTCCTTCACAGGCTTCCCCTCAACGTCGCATTCACGCCGCAGTTCCAGCCGCTGCGCATCCAGTTTGTGCACGGACTGCGGCGTCGTGGCTGACATTCATCATGTCCTTATGAACTGTACCTCATATACCACG